>LVTN01000883.1:98775-124499 GCA_001649415.1 Musa itinerans | reverse complement strand
GTGAGTTCAAGTTTACCATCACTTGAGCTTATGCTCGAGTGGTCTTCAATTGTTCTATGTCCCAAATCCTTCCTGTTCTTTGGAAGGTGGTTCTTAAGTTCTTCATGTGCATTGCACGTCATTTCTTATGTGATCAATGAACCAATTAGTTCTTCAACCGAAAAATGGTTTAAGTCCTTTGATTCTTGTATTGCCGTTATTTTTGAATCCCAATTTTTAGAAAGCGATTGTAAAATCTTGTTAACGAGTTCAAAATCTGAAAAACATTTACCAAGAGCTTTTAAACAATTGACGACATTCGTAAAACGGGTGTACATGTCAACAATGGTTTCGCTCGGCTTCATTCGAAAAAGCTCGAAATCATGCATTAAAAAATTAATTTTTGAATCTTTAACTTTGCTAGTCCCTTCATGTGTGATTTCAAGAGTGCGCTAAATATTGAAAGCCGTTTCGTAAGTAGAAACCAGATTAAACTCAGTTTTATCTAAGGCACAAAATAAAGCATTCATAGCTTTAGCATTTAAAGAAAATGTCTTCTTCTCCAAATCATTCCAATCTTTTATTGGAAGAGAAGACCTTTTAAAACTGGATTCGACTAAATCGAGATTCAATGAAAGCAAGAAAACTCTCATTTGAGTTTTCCAATAAGTATAGTCCGTCTCATTGAAAAAGGGAGGACGAATGAGAGAGTTACCCTCTTGAAAGCCAAAAAGAGCCATTTCTATTTGGGTGTTAAACCAAATATGAAAAATTCCAATTATTAGGAGCAAGAGCGGGGTCGGCACTAAGAGGCGGGGTGAATTAGTACAACGGTAAAATCACGTCTTCTAAAACTTTCTTTCGATTAAAACCATTTTCGACGTAAAACTGTTTCGTAAAGGTAATACTTTGAAAGCATACATAAGAGAGTAGTGGATGTAAAGAGCAAGTAAGGAGGTTTGCAGTATGTAAATTGCAACAATTGAAATGCAAACCAAATTTTTAGAGTGGTTCGGTTATCGTGACCTACATCCACTTTTGGCTTCCTCCTCCGACGAGGTCACCAGCGTCCACTAGAGGCGTTCCTTCAATAGGCGAAGGCCAATCACCTTTTACACACCTCTTCTCCTTTTCACGGGTTTAGGAGATAACCCTTACAAGCACTCACACTCCTCTTACAGAATTCTAAACTTAGAGTGGAGGAGGAAATTTCTAAAGAGATTGCAACAGCGTTTTCTCACTTTTGAATACTCTATGCTTGTATCTTTTAACCAGGGATGAGAGGGGTATTTATAAGCTTCAAGTTGATTCAAACTTGGAGCCTAAAAACATCTCATCCAGGGTTTCCCGGGCACGGGCGGTACCACTGCTTGCGTTGGGCGGTACCACCGCCCAGTGTCTGTCTGACACTGACACTGCCCTAGGTGGTACCATCGCCTGGGGTGCTGTGCTGGGCGGTACCACCGCCTAGATTGGCAGTACCACCGCCTGGCACCTTGCCAGGGGTGGTACAACCGCCCAAACTAGCGGTACCACTACCTGACACAGTCTCAAAGATTGTGCCATGATGGTGTCATCTCTTGGGGCACTGTTTGGGCCTCTTATTGGGCCCAACACAGTCCTTACAAAGGCCTAGCTGGCCCCTAATTGGGTTGGCCCAAATCCAAACCCAATTACGTGCTAACTATGAAATCTAAGACATAACTAAGCTAAACAAGTCCGTAAGTCTTGTTTCTTCCGGCGAGCTTCTAGCGATCTTCCGACGAACTTCCAACGATCTCTCGGCAATGTTTCGACGAACTCCCGGCAAGTTCTTGGACTTCACGATGATCTTCTTAGAGAGTTCCGATGAGTTTCTTTGGCAAGCTCTGAGACTTCTCAATTGGTTCCGCCAGAACTTCCGACGAACGTCCAGACGAACTCTCGAACTCCTAACGAAATCACGTCCTTGACTCCGAGACTTCATTTTGCTTTATGCCTTGCTATCGTAGTTAATCCTGCACATGTAAAAAAACACTTCGATCTAGACAATTAATACTAAGCATTAACCATGTTGTCCGGCATGTCATTAGTCTCTCGACGCTTCGTCCGATTCTTCGGCGCATCGTCCTCTCTTGCGGCCTATTGCCCAATCGGACATTTGACTCCACAACTCCGATATCCTTGGCACAATATCCGCTCTTCTTGGCCCGATGCCCGAATCCATGGCCCGAAGCCTTGAATCGATACGTCGACCAATCCTCCGGCCCGACGTCCAATCTTTTGACATGTTTTCCCCGGACACAACATGATTCTTCCTACTTTAATTGTCTCATCCTGATCGAAGCATCCTACGTCACTTAAAATGTAAATCAAATCATAAACAATTTTCAATTGGTTTCATCATCAAAATCCGAGATTCACCACTTATAACTCTTTCTTTTTTTCATAAGCTCAGGAGAGAACCTTTACACTCCTTTTTTATAAATATTCCCTCACACACCTCCCTTAGGACTATCTTTAAGCTCTAGTAAAAGGGACTCTATATTTTAAAAGAATTTACAACCTTAGAAGCACAAAGTTTTTGTTCCACTTTCTTACTATGCCAAGAAAGAATTTGTGGAGTATTTATAGACCTCAAGTGACTTCAAAAATTAGAGCCAAAATTCAAATCCCTTGGTTTTCAAGGTACTTACGGTACCACCGCCCAATCTGACAGTACCACCGCTTGACAATTTAATATTGGGTGGTACCACCACCTGACATACTGATACTAGGGGTACTACCGACCAGTCTAGCGGTACCACCACTTGACCCAACTTTTGGGTCACTAAATAGGTCTTTCTCTTGGCCAAAAATAGTCTCAATTGGCCCCTAATTGAGTTAGCATGATTACACCAAAAACTAACTCAATTAAGCCCATAAACTACTTCAATCTAGATAAATAATTATAAGCATGAATCCTATATTGTTCGGCATGTCATTGGTTTATTTGGTGCATCCTCTGATCCTTCAACGCATCGTCCTCTCGTTCGGTATATTGCCCAATCGACATATTGGCCTTCCGCAATATTCGATCTCCTTGGCACAATACTCGATCCTTCGGCCCAATGCCTGAATTCATGACACAAAGTCCTTTTGCTGGCACATCAACTGATCCTCTGGCCTGAGTCCAATCTTTTGACATGTTCACTCTGGCTCAACATTCGATTCTTCCTACTTCAATCGATTTACCTTTTCTGATCGAAGATAGTCTTGCGTAACTCAAACACACATTATATCATAACTTCATCAATTGATTTCATCATCAAAATCCAAGTTTAACAATCTTCCCCTTTTTATGATGATAACCAATTGATGATGGAGTTTCATTAAACCCCCTATCAATATGTCATATTGAATTAAAGTAAACTCGAATTAAAAAAGAGTGATAACCTTTGAATTCAAGTCGAAACACTATTATTACATGCATCATAATATTAAATCATGAGTTAAAATATCATTGCATGCATAATTTGAAATCATCATAATTTCAAAACATATAAAGGTACATCATACAATGCATGATTCAAATCATCATCATAACTTCTTCCCCTTTATCATCAATAAAAAGGAGAAAAGTGCAACTATCAAAGGTTTGAAATATGCAAGCTTTACATCACTTTAGAACATGCAAGCTAGCAATTCTTTGTTTCTCATGAGACGTATAAGTTTAGCAATTTTATTTTTCTTTGTAATGTGTAAGCTAGCAAATATGCTTTTCTTTATGATGTGCAAGGTAGCAAGACTTTCTTCCCCTTTGTCATTATCAAAAAGAAGAGAAGAATACAATGTTATAATTTTTTTTTCTTTATGTCAATTTTTAAATCATGACCAAAAGTATACAACCATAGATATAAGGGAGTTATACATAATAAAATATAAGTTGTAAACATCAAGAAGTCAAGTGACATATCTTGATTTATTTGGATAAGTCAAATAGCAAAAAGAAAGAATCATAGTAAAGAATCTTGATTCATAAAAAAATCATAGTAAAGTTATAATTTCAAGAAATCAAGAGAAAGCTCATGATTCGGTTGGAAAAATCCATTCAAATTTAAATCATCAAAATCATTTTCATAGTTCAAGAAATTCATAAAAAAAAAATTGATACAAATAGATTCATCAATCTCTTTCTAAAAACTCGAATGAGAAATTTTTAAGAAAAATGATTTCCTCTTTTTTAATTGTTTTAATTTATACAATTAGTTTCATACAAGCATCCCCAAGTTTTTTATGTCAAAATCATACATCATGTTTAAAAACTGAAAAATAAGTTTTATCATAAAAGTCATAAAGATCAATAAGCCATAACTCACAAAAATCATCATTACATCAAATCATCATGCATAATTTCAAAATATAAACTCATCAAACATGATTTCAATTCATCATTACTTCATTACATTCTTAAACATAAAGCATCTTCAATCAAAATCATTTAGTTTTGGCTAATGAGCGTTTTGAAGTGTGTTAGATCTCCGGTCATAGGCCTTGAGCATCTACTATCAAGATTTTAATTTTTGCTCCTAGATTTTGATTGTAGAGATGTCTATAAGAAGGGTGGGTTTGTTCTATGTACCCATTTAGCTTTGGGTCTCTCATGGTTAGATCTACCTATCTTATTTATGGTTCCTTTACAAACCTAAACTAATTTATGTAAGCTATACTTTTTGAATGGACATTTATATATAAAATGACCATGTCTATCACAGAAATTATACTTAACCTTAGGGGTAATATATAATATGGGTCCTTTAACAAATAAAGTCAATTTTTGTTAAGTGTTGCTATTCACAAAACCGATTCCTTCATTTTTACGAACATGACCCTTATTTGTAAGAATTATGTTTAATAATTTATTATCAATTTTAAAACTTTCTAACATTTGTTGTAATGCTATATTTTCTTTCTTATGTGAATCTAATTCTTTACACTTAATGCAAGGGGTTAACAAGCATTTATCATACTCATTTTTAAAATTTCAAATTCATTAGAAAGAGAAGTATGATCTTTTTTTAATAATTTATATTTTTTACCAACTAATTTATATTCATCAAACAAATCATGAAAGATATTAAGTAATTCATTGTAAGGTAAATATGATTCGTTTGTGTCACTTACCTCATCGTTGAGAGCTATTAAGGTATAGTTTGCCATATTGCCTTTGTTGGTTTACTTCTCATCTTCGGATGTACTCGATTCGTCTCATATTACCTTAAATTCTTTCTTTTTCTTTGGCAACTTCTTTTTTAGGTTTGTACACTTATCTTTGGAGTGTCATAGCTTCTTACATTCATAGCAAGTGGTTGTGTCATTTTTTAGTTTATTTTTAGATTCTTGTTTTAATTTAGTTTTATTCTTTTTCATGAATTTTTTGTATTTTTTTTGTAGGGAGTTCTATGTCATATTCACTTAAGCTCTCACTCGAGTGGTCTTCTTTGGTTCTAAATTAATAACCATTATATTCCTTGGAAGGTTGTTGTCATGTTCGCCATATGCCAAATATATGATTTCATATGTCATCAATGAACCGATGAGTTCTTCCATTGAAAAATTGTTTAAGTCATTTGCCTCTTGTATTGTAGTTACTTTCAAATCTCAACTCTTTGGAAGGAATCTTAGAATCTTGTTTACAAGTTCAAGATTAGAAAAATATTTACTAAGTACTTTCAAACTATTGAAGACATCCATAAAATGGGTGTACATGTTTCCAATAATTTCACTTGATTTCATTCGAAACAACTCCAAACTATATATCAAAAAATTAAATTTAGATTCTTTAACTCTATTCATGCTTTCATGAGTTACTTCTAGTGTGTGCTAAATCTCATATGCAGTTTTGCATAAAGAAATATGATTAAACTCATTTTTATCTAAAGCGCAAAATAGAGCATTCATAGTTATAACATTTAATGAAAACGATTTTTTTCTCAAAATCACTCCATTTATTCATAGGTTTAGAAAGTGTTTGAGAACTAAATTCTACTATATTCTATAGATTGAAATACATTAAAAGCAAGAAAATTCTTATATGAGTTTTTCAATACGTGTAGTTCCTCCCAATGAATATAAGAGGACGAGTGATAGAGTGATCCTCTTGATTGTCGGCAAAAGCTATCTTTCTTGGGTGTTAAATCAAATGGAGAGAAACTTGGCTATGATACCAACTATCAAGACCATAAATGACACTAAGAGGGGGGGGTGAATTAGTACTTTTAGAAAACTTTCGTCGATTCAAAGAACTCGCTCAATAAAACTCGTATCGGAAAGATGTTTAACTTAAAAACATTCATAAGAGTGCAAACAAAAGTAGTAGACAGTTAAATTAGAAAGCAATGAAGGTAAACAATTTATGAAAATGGAATATTAGATTTATAGTGATTCGGTTGTCGTGACATATGTCTACTTCCGATTCCTCTTTACTCGATGCTATTAGCTTCCACTACCCATTTTCTTTCTAACGGGTGAAGATCAACTACTCTTATAACTCTTTTCTTTTTTTCATAAGCTCAGGAGAGAACCTTTACACTCCTCTTTTATAAGTGTTCCCTCACACACCTCCCTCAGGACTATCTTTAAGCTATAATAAGAGGGACTCTATATTTTAAAAGAGTTTACAAGCATAGAAGCACAAAGTTTTTGTTCCACTTTCTTACTGTACCAAAAAAGAATTTGTGGAGTATTTATAGACCTCAAATGACTTCAAAAATTTGAGCCAAAATTCAAATCCTCGAGTTTTTAGGGTACTGATGGTACCACCGCCAAATCTGACAGTACCACCGCCTAACAATTTAACATTGGGTGGTACCACCACTCAGTCAGGTGGTACCACCACCTGACATACTGATACTGGGGGTACTATCGACCAATCTAGCGGTACTACCGCTTGACCCAACTTTTGGGTCACTAAATAAGTCTTTCTCTTAGCAAAAAATAGTCTCAAATGGCCCCTAATTGAGTTAGCATGATTACACAAAAAATTAACTCAATTAAGCCCATAAACTACTTTAATCTTGATAAATAATTATAAGCATGAATCCTATATTGTCCGACATGTCATTGGTTTATTCAGCGCATCCTCTGATCCTTCGGCGCATCGTCCTCTCCTTCGGTGTATTGCCCAATCGGCATATTGGCCTTCCGCAATATTCGATCTCCTTGGTACAATGCTTGATCCTTCGGCCTGATACCTGAATTCATGACATAAAGTCCTTTTGCTGGCACATCAACTGATCCTCTGGCCTGAGTCCAATCTTTTGACATGTTCACTCCGGCTCAACATTCGATTCTTCCTACTTCAATCGATTTACCTTTTCTGATCGAAGATAGTCTTGCGTAACTCAAACGCACATTATATCATAACTTCATCAATTGATTTCATCATCAAAATTTGAGATTCAACAATCTTCCTCTTTTTATGATGATAACCAATTGATGATGGAGTTTCACTAAACTCCCCCTATCAATATATCATATTAAATTAAAGTAAACTCGAATTAAAAAAGAGTTATAACCATTGAATTCAAGTCAAAACACTATTATTACATGCATTATAATATTAAATCATGAGTTAAAATATCATTGCATGCATAATTTGAAATCATCATAATTTCAAAACATATCAAGGTATATCATACAATGCATGATTCAAATCATCATCAGAACTTCTCCCCCTTTATAATCAACAAAAAGGAGAAAAGTGCAACTATAAAGGGTTTGAAATCTGCAAGTTTTATATCACTTTAGAACATGCAAGCTAGCAATGTTTTGCTTCTCTTGAGATGTGCAAGTTTAGCAATTTTATTTTTCTTTGCAATGTACAAGCTAGCAAATATGTTTTTCTTTATGATGTGAAAGCTAGCAAGACTTTCTTCCCCTTTATCATTATCAAAAAGAAGGGAAGAATACAATGTTGTAATTATTTTTCCTTTACATTAATTTTTAAATCATGACAAAAAGTATACAACTATAGATATAAGGGAGTTATACATAATAAAATATAAGTTGTAAACATCAAGAAGTCAAGTGACATATCTTGATTTATTTATATAAGTCAAATAGCAAAAAGAAAGAATTCTAGTAAACAATCTTGATTCATAAAAAAAATCTCAAGTTATAATTCCAATAAATCAAGAGAAAGCTCATGATTCGGTTGGAAAAATCCATTCAAACTCAAATTATCAAAATCATTTTCATAGTTCAAGATATTCATAAAAAAAAAAAATTGAGACAAATAGATTCATCAATCTCTTTTTGAAAACTCAATTGAGAAATTTTTAAGAAAAACGCTTTCCTCTTTTTTAATCGTTTCAATTTATACGATTAATTTCATACAAGTATCCCCAAGTTTTTTATGTCAAAATCATGCATCATGTTTAAAAACTGAAAAATAAGTTTTATCACAAAAATTATCAAGATCAATAAGCTATAAATCACAAAAATCATCATTACTTCAAATCATCATGCATAATTTCAAAATATAAACTTATCAAGCATGATTTCAAATCATCATTACTTCATTACATTCTTAAACATAAAGTATCTTCAATCAAAATTATTTAGTTTTGGCTAGTGAGCTTTTTGAAATGTGTTAGATCTCCGGTCATATACCTTGTGCATCCACTATCAAGATTTTAATTTTTGCTCCTAGATTTCGATTGTAGAGATGTCTACAAGAAGGGTGGGTTTGTTCTATGTACCCATTTAGCTTTGGGTCTCTCATGGTTAAATCTACCTATCTTATTTATGGTTCCTTTACAAACCTAAACTAATTTATATAAGCTATACTTTTTGAATGGACATTTATATATAAAATGACCATGTCTATCATAAAAATTATACTTAACCTTAGGGGTAATATATAATATGGGTCCTTTAACAAATAAAGTCAATTTTTGTTGAGTGTTGCTACTCACAAAATCGATTCCTTCATTTCTACGAACATGACCCTTATTTGTAAGAATTATGTTTAATAATTTATTATCAATTTTAAAATTTTCTAACATTTGTTGTAATGCTATATTTTATTTCTTATGTGAATCTAATTTTTTACACTTAATGCAAGGGGTTAACAAGCATTTATCATACTCATTTTTTAAATTTCAAATTCATTAGAAAGAGAAGTATGATTTTTTTTTAATAATTTATATTTTTTACCAACTAATTAACATTCATCAAACAAATCATGAAAGGTTTTAAGTAGTTCATCGTAAGGTAAATATGATTTGTTTGTGTCACTTACCTCATCGTTGAGAGCTATTAAGGTGTAGTTTGCCACATCGCCTTTGTTGGTTTACTCCTCGTCGTCAGATGTACTCGATTCGTCTCATATTACCTTAAATTCTTTCGTTTTCTTTGGCAACTTCTTTTTTAATTTTGTACCCTTATCTTTGGAGTGTCGTGGCTTCTTGCATTCATAGCAAGTGGTTGTGTCCTTTTTGAGTTTATTTTTAGATTCTTGTTTTAATTTAGTTTTATTCTTTTTCATGAACTTTTTGTATTTTTTTGTAGGGAGTTCTATGTCATATTCACTTAAGCTCTCGCTCAATCTTTGGTTCTAAGTTTAATAACCATCATATTCTTTGGAAGGTTGTTGTCATGTTCGTCATATGCCAAATATATCATTTCATATGTCATCAATGAACCGATGAGTTTTTCTATTGAAAATTTGTTGAAGTCATTTGCCACTTGTATTGTAGTTACTTTCAGATCCCAACTCTTTGGAAGGAATCTTAGAATCTTGTTTATAAGTTCAAGATTAGAAAAATATTTACCAAGTACTTTCAAACAATTGACGACATTCATAAAATAGGTGTACATCTTTCCAATAATTTCACTTGATTTCATTCGGAACAACTCCAAACTATTTATCAAAAAATTAAATTTAGATTCTTTAACTCTATTCATGCTTTCATGAGTTACTTCTAGTGTGTGCTAAATCTCATGTGCAGTTTTGCATAAAGAAATATGATTAAACTCATTTTTGTCTAAAGCGCAAAATAGAGCATTCATAGTTCTAGCATTTAATGAAAACGATTTTTTTTCTCAAAATCACTCCATTTATTCGTAGGTTTAGAAAGTGTTTGAAAACTAAATTTGACTATATTCTATAGATTAAAATCCATTAAAAGTAAGAAAATTCTCATACGAGTTTTTCAATACATATAGTTCATCCTAATAAATATAATAGGACGAGTGATAGAGTGACCCTCTTGATTATCGACAAAAGCTATCTTTCTTGGGTGTTAAATCAAATGGAGAGAAACTTGGCTCTGATACCAACTATCAAGATCATAAACGACACTAAGAGGGGGGGTGAATTAGTACTTTTAAAAAACGTTCGTCGATTCAGAGAACTCACTCAATAAAACTCATATCGGAAAGATGTTTAACTTAAAAACATTCATAAGAGTGCAAGCAAAAGTAGTAGATAATTAAATAAAAAAGCAATGAAGGTAAACAATAAGTGAAAAGGACACACCAGATATATAGTGGTTCAATCATCATGACCTATATTCACTCTTGATTCCTCTTTACTTGAGGTCACTAGCTTCCACTACTTATCTTCTTTCCAACGGACAAAGATCAACTACTGTTACAACCCTTTCTCCCTTTCACAGACTTAGGAGAGAACCTTTACACCCCTCTTTTATAAGTGTTCCCTTACACACCTCTCTTAGGATTATTTCTAAGCTCTAGGAGGAGGGATTCTATACTTTAAAAGAGTTTACTATAGGAAAATCTAGGGGGCGATATCACATGCGTAGCGGAAGAATAGAAAACAAAATCCCTAATTTCTCAAAAATGTGTTTGTCGTCGTGCGATGATTGGTGCGCAAAATCTGTTAAACTTAAAACTGCGTATATGAAAGATTTTGTTACTTAGGGATATCATATATCCCTGAATCCCTACAGATCTCTATAAGAGGGTAAAGGAGGTCAAGGATCATCCTCTCTAGTGGTGATCCATACAGTAGGGCTGCGACGATGCTCCTCGAATCTCCAAGCCTGCCATCTGAGGAGGAGAAGGAGAAGCGAATAGGAGATGACAATTAAAAAGGCTCTAGCCTATGAACCATTGGTTCCCTCCTATTTATAGTGGTCCCCTGTCAACTTTACCATAATGGATCATGCCCTATTACATATTGGATCTCCATCTAACTCCCCAAGATAGCATGGGCTTATTGGATATCCAATAAGATAAGGGCTCCAATGGATATCTTATATCCAAACCTCTACTCATTGCAACACCTACCATATGTGTCTGATCCTTTAGGCCCAATATCAAGCCGGGCGTAAGTCATACATGTCAAAACTCCTTTTGGCTCAATGAATTATTATCTCCATAATGATTCCCTCGACTCATCGACTATGGACGCACTAGGCCACTACGCTGTAGTCCCCAGACGATATAGGAGAATCCAATCCATTGGACCTTTCTATCCTCAATTACCATGTACCTATAGTCCCTCATCCATCTAATATCCCAAAGACCATATACCGGGCATGGTATTGTCAGACACATATGGTTTCTACTTGAATCTCACTCTAATCGGATTCTCTTGAAGAACTCTTTATCTCTCAATCCGAATGACCTTGGTTAGGGATTTATTTAAGTAAGAATATAGGGGATATTCTTCTCATGACACCGAGAATGGATAATCCTCTATTGACGCTCAATAGTCCTCGTAAGGTTAGCTACCACTCTCGATGATCAGTTATGCTAGATCTAAAACCTTTAGACCTATAAGTTCGGTATCAAAGAATGAAGTACTCATACAGGATATCCTTGGTGTCTCAAGTGAACACATTCTCCAATGAGCACTCGTACTATATCCCTAGTATCCCTACATGAGCAGCTATGAGACTAGTTACATCCATCATATAGACGGCCATGCAACACACTAGTATGTCCGGTTATCTCGATGTCCTTCTCGAGTAACTTATGGCTGCGATTATTTAGGGTCTGTGTTTAAAAATGAATCAATCTCATTATCGTGATCTCATCACGATTCGATTACCATTACACAAATTCAAGGACATCATAATATATATACATATGTATATACAATAATCAATATAAAATGATAAAATATCAAAATATAATAAGCAAAAAGACTATATGTCAAGTCACACGTGCCATCACTTACGTGATTGGCTTGTAGGGCACCTATGACTAGCAATCTCTCACTTGACCTAAAGTCAATCACCAATGTGTCTGATCCTCATTAGACCCCTATGAAGCTTAAAGACAATCTGAGACAACGACTTTGTCAATGGATCTATGATGTTATCTTCGGATGAAACTCTTTCCACTGCTATATCTCCTCGAGTCATGATCTCTCTAATAAGCTAGAACCTCCTTAGAACATTTTTGATAAGACCCGGGTTCCTTCGCTTGAGTAATCGCCCCATTGTTGTTGCAATATAGGGAAATCATCTTCTTGCTACTTGGCACGACTCCCGGATCTGTGATGAACTTTTTCATCTAGACTCCCTCCTTTGCTACCTTTACTACAACAATGTACTCCGCCTCTATCATCTAATCAGTAGTAGTATCTTACTTGGAACTCTTCCAACACATTGCTCCTCCATCCAAGGTGTGTACATACCCCGAATTTGACTTGCTATTATCGATATCAGATTGGAAACTCAAGTTGTGTAGCCTTCAACCCTGAGGCTACTACCTCCATATATCAATAAAAGACCCTTAGTCCTTCTTAAGTACTTAAGGATACACTTTATTGCTTTCCAATACTCCAAGCTTAGATATGCTTGATAGCTGCTCATGATACTCAGAGCATACGCTATATCAAGTCTAGTACATAGCATGACATACATGATAGACCATATCATTGAGGCATAGGGTATCCTATCTATGTTTGTCCTTTCTTCAGGAGTCTTTGGGGACATACTCCTAGAAAGCAATATCCTACGTCTTATCGATATGAGACCTCTTTTGAAAATTTTCATGTCAAACCTTTTGACAATGGTGTCTATATACCTAGACTAGGATAAGCCAAGCATCCTATTTAATCTATCTCTATAGATCTGAATCTCCAAAATATAGGATGCTTTCCCTAAGTCCTTCATGGAGAAGTATCTAGATAACCAAATCTTTACTGTGGATAACATTCCTACATCATTCCCAATAATCAGGATGTCATGCACATATAACACCAAGAAGGTGATAGCGCTCCCACTTTTGAAGCCAATTGGGGTCTATAAATACCCCAGGAAAGCAACAAAATTGAGTTGAAAATGAGAGAAAGAATACTTGAGAAAAATTAAAAACTCTCTTAGAATTTAGATTTTTCCTCCTAGAGTTAGAAGTTTTCTTAGGAAGGAGCGAGGTCTAAAAGAGAGATTGTAAAGGTTCTCTCTTGAGCCTATCAAAAGGTGAAAGAGTTGTAAGGGTAGTTAATTTTTGCCCATTGAAAGAAGATTAGTAGTGGAAGCCGGTGGCCTTGAGTGAAGAGGAATTGAGAGTGGATGTAGGTTACGATGACTGAACCACTATAAAACTCAGTTTGTATTTCTTTTATGTTTTTTATTTATATTGTGAACTGATTTACTTGATTTCTTACTTTCACTATGCTTACGAATGTCCTTTCAAGTTAACATCTTTCTAATATGATTTTATCGAATGAGATTTTTGAGCCGACGTTTTTATCGTAAGCACTAATTCACACCCCCCCAACTCCCCCCCTTAGTACTGACTTGATCCTAACAATTGGTATCAGAGCTAGGCTACCCTCAATTTGGTTTAAAACCTAAGAGAGATGACTTTTATCAACAATCAAGAGGGTCATTCTATCACACGTCCTCCCATATTCAATGGAATAGATTACACAAATTGGAAAACTAGAATAAAATTTTTCTTAATTTATATGGATTTCGAGTTATGAAATATCAATGAAAACAGATTTCAAAAGTCTTCTCTTCTAATGAATGAATGGAATGATTTGGAGAAGAAGACTTTATCTTTGAATGCCAAAACTATGAATACTTTGTTTTGTGCTTTGGATAAAAATGAATTCAATCGAGTTTCTATTTGCAAAATAGCTTACGAGATTTGGCACATATTTGAAATCACACACGAAGGCACAAGTAGTGTTAAAGAGTCAAAAATCAATCTTTTGGTTCATAATTATGAATTGTTTCACGTGAAACTAAGCAAGACCATTGGAGACATATACACCCAGTTTACGGATGTCGTCAATGGTCTAAAAGCACTTTGTAAAAGTTTTTCTAATTTTGAACTCGTTAACAAGATATTAAGATCTATTACAAAAAGTTAGGATCCTAAAGTAACTGTAATTCAAGAAGCCAAGGACTTGAACAATTTTTCACTCGAAGAACTTATCAAGTCTTTAATAACCTACGAAATGACTTATATGACATATGATGAATTTGAGAACAACCTTCCAAAGCATAGGAAGGATTTTGCACTTAGAACAAAAGAAGACCACTCAAGCTAAAGCTCAAGTGATGATGAACTTGACCTCTTAACAATAGAGTTTAAAAAGTTCATAAAAAAAGAATCAAATAATAAAAATAAACTTAAAAAAAAAATATTGCTAAAGAAAAAGAAGGCATTCAAGGTGATATAGGACAAATCGAGTACATTCGAAGATGAGGAGCAAACCGACAAAGAAGAGGTGGCGAACTATGCTTTAGTGGCTTTTAACAACGAGGTAAGTGACTTAACCAAAACCTCTTTACTTTATTATGAAATTATTTGATGCATTTCATGAGTTATTTATAAATTTTTAAAAAAATTATTAAAACAATGATCATGACAATTGTATGTTTTATGATAAAGGAACAAAATATTAGATTTAAATCTAATTACACCTAATAAGATTAATTTTATATATGTTTTAAGAAGCAACAATGTTTATCTTAATGATTTTCATATTGCTTTTGATTTTAAATGATAATGCATGGCTTTTGTATAGAAGACTAGAGTATGAAATTAATCATAAAATTTGTAACTAAAAGAAATTTAGCTACTTTAATCTTATAGGAATCAATGCTTTCAATAAATTTTCCGAATGAAAGAAATTTGATTTTGATGATGATTTTAGATTTGATAATTTATTTTCATACTTATCCAAACACTTGATTTATTCATGTTTACGATATGAGATGTATTTTATATGAATCATTTTGTTCTCGTATGATTTTATCATCTAAGAGAAGATTTATTTAAACGAATCTTGATTCTTGACATTAATGATTTGATATTTATTTTATATGAATCAAGATCTCTTATTTGATCTCCTATGATTCCATTCGTTATTTATTAAAAAGGAGATTTGTCAAGATGAATTATTCATGAATTGATCTTTCCTGATGTTTCATATTAATATCTTTCATATCATGATTTTTATATGACTCCTTTATAGTTATTATTTATATATCTCATGATATAATTGAATCATTGATGAAAAAAATGGGAAGATTAATGAATCTATTTATATCTTTTTTTTATGAATCTCTTGAAAATGATTTGACGATTTGAATTTGAATGAGTCTTATCTATAACATGATTTTGAATTCTCGAAATTATAACTTGAGATTTTCTTTATATGAATCAAGATCCCCTACTATTTATTCTCATATGACTCTTGTATTTTATTAAAAAGAATACTTATCTAAATAAATCAAAACTTTTCTCTTGATTTTTTGATATTTGATTCACAACTTGAAAGTTGTCTTATTACTCCCTTATATTTATAAAGTATATCTCATCACCAAATTATTTTTTCTTATTATCCTTTATGTGATGATTTGTAAATTGATGTAAAGAGAAATTAATTGCACCATTGTATTATTATTCTCGTCTTTTCGATAATAAGAAAGGGAGAGAAAGAATTGCTAGCTCTAGAAAAGCAAAACTTGCTAGCGATTTGACAATACGCCGAAGGAGAGGACGATGAACCGAAGGGTCAAACGAAACATCGAATGAACCAATGACATATCGGACAACATGTGATTAATGCATTGTAATAATTGTCTATATTGAAATAGTTTTAGTTCTAATTGTGTTAGTTTAGAATGTAATTAGACCAACTCAATTATGGGCTAATTGGTCCTATGTTGAGGTTATTTTGGGTCAAGAGAAAGGCTCATTCAGTGACCCAAAAGTTAGTCCAAGTGGTGGCACCGCTAAAGGCTTAGTCTCCAAGACAGTCTTCGAGACTGTCAAACGGTAGTACCGCCAGACTGGGTGGTGGTATCACCTAGTGTCAAGCAATGGTACCGCTAGTCTGGGCAGTGGTATCGCCCAAACATAATCTCCCAGACTATGTCAAGGGTGGTACCGCCTAGTGTCAGTGTTGTAGGCGATAGTACCACCCAGCATAGGAGTGGTACTACCAGGACTCGGGAAACCTAGGATGAGACCTTTTTTTGCTTTATTTTTTAAGTCATTTGAGGTCTATAAATATCCCAGATATTTTTGCTTTGAAAGCAACGAAATTGAGTTGAAAAGGGGGGAAAGAACACTTAAGAAAAATTGGAAACTTTCTTAAGATTTAGAGTCTCTTCCTCCTAGAGTTAAAAGTTTTCTAAGAGAGGAGTGAGATATAAAAGAGAGGTTGTAAAGGTTCTCACTTAAGCCTATCAAAAGGAGAAAGAGTTGTAAGAGTAGTTGATCTTCTCCCATTGAAAGATGATCAATAGTGGAAGTCGGTGGCCTCGAGTGAAGAGGAATCAAGAGTGGATGTAGGTCACGGCAATCAAACCACTATAAAACTTGGTTTGCATTTCTTTCATGCCTTTCATTTATATTACAAACTGATTTTCTTGATTTCTTACTTTCACTACGCTTACGAACATGCTTTCTATTTGACATCTTTTCGATACGATTTTATAGAACAAGATTTTTGAACCGACGTTTTTATTGTAAGCACTAATTCCCCCCTCCCTAGTGCCGACTTGATCTTGACACTCCTTAGATAGTAGGTGTAAAGATTTGGGCAGCAATTAGAGGAGCATTGTTGTAGCCTTTTTGTGTGGATCACCGCTAGAGATGATACAACTTGAACTCCTTCATCCAATCCCATAGATCTACAGGAATTCAGAGATATATGATCTTCCTAGGTAAAAATACTATCTCACATGTGGATTTAAGTTCTGCGGGTTTTTATGTACCAATCTTCGCAAGACGACGAATACCTTTTTAGAAAATTTGGGATTTTTATTTTTTATTCTTTCGCTGCGCATATGATGTTGCCCATAAATTTCCCAACAAAAAGCACATCTAGAACATGTCAACTCTTTGGTCATTCACTTGTTTTTTGGTTTTCCAAGAAACAAAATTTTATTGCATTGTCTATAGCCGAAGCTAAATATGTAGCAGCATGTGCATATTGTGCACAAATTATTTGGATGAAAGATACTTTAAATGATTATGAAATTTACTTGAAAAATATCTCTATAAAATGCGATAACACTAGTGCTATATGTTTAACAAAGAATCTTATTCAATACTCTAGAACTAAACATATTGATATTAGACATCATTTTATTAGAGATAATGTTAATAATCATAATATATCTTTAGAGTTTATTGATACAAAATATCAATTAGCAGATATTTTTACAAAATCATGAGGAATAATTTGATTTTATTAGAAGAGAATTAGGTATGTTAAATCTTCCAAATGTATGAATTCTTCTTATATATTTTTCAGATAATTATCTTGATTTCCTAGTTTTCATGACTTTGAGTTTTTTTTTTTTTGAATCAAGATAATTTCGTATGATTCTTTCTTTTCACTATTTACAAAAGAAGACTTGTCAAAATAATTCATAATATTTCAGATTTTTTTTTGACTTGATCTTTCATTCGTTCATGTGACGATTGAAAATTTTGCACCATTGAATTCTTCCCCTCTTCTTTTTTGTTATACTGTCAAAGGGGTGAAAAAGAAGTGCTAGCTTTCACATCTCAAGAGAAAAAGTGCTAGCTTGCACATCTCAAGAGAAGCAAAAGTGCTAGCTTGCACATCTCAAAAGAACCAAAAGTACTAGCTTGCATATCTCAAAAAAAAAAAAATGCTAGCTATTCTAAAATGATATAAAAACTTACTAATTTACTAGCTTGCATTCTTTTTTAAAAACTTGTTAGTTGTACTTTTCTTCTTTTTGTTGATGACAAAGGGGGAAGTAATGATATAATGATGATTTTTAAAATATTAAAAGTTTTGGTATCATGCTTGTTGATTTTATATTATACATAATGATGGTTTGAAAATGTTAATGTTTTAGTTTCATTCATGATATGCCTAAATTTTGGTATCATGCTTGATGATTTTATATTATGCATGATGATAGTTTAAAAATATTGGTATCATGTTTGTTGATTTTATATTATGCATAATGATGGGTTGAAAATGTTAATATTTTTGTATCATTGATAATATGCCTAAGTTTTGGTATCATGCTTGATGATTTTATATTATGCATGATGTTGGTTTGAAAATGTTAATGTTTTAGTATCATGCATGATATGCCTAAGTGATAATTTTATATCTTGAAATTATGCATGATGATTGGGAATTATGCATGTAATATGTCAACTTATGCAATGATATACATATGATATGATGTGTTGCATATGATCACTATGATTCATAATTGTTTTGACTTGAATTCAAAGACATCATTTTGAATTCAAAGTCAATTTCGATATGACATATAGATAGGGGGAGTTTAGTCAAACTCTCTCATCAATTGGTTGTCATAATAAAAAAAGAGAAGATTATTAAATCCTGTATTTGATGATGAAATCAATTGATAAGTTACGATCTAATCTGCATTTTTTAGAAAGGTGATGCAGGCCTAACTTCGATCAGAAAAGGCAAAGTAATTAAAGTAAGAAGAATCAGATGTTGGGTCGGAGTCAGAAATCAAGTAGCGGGCCGGAAGAATCGAATGTTGTGCTAAGATCGGATGTTGCGGGAGTCAACATACCGATAGATCGACTAATATGCTGAAGGTTCAAATGACGCGTCAAAAGTTTACTGCGAGCTCGGATGAACCATTAACATGCTAGATAACTTAGATTTCTTATCTTTAGTCATTGATGTCTTAATTATCATAGTTAGGTCTTGAATTGAGTTAGTTTTGGGTGTACCCTTACTAATTCAATTAAGGGCTAATTAGGCCTGAATCAGGGCTGAATTGAGCCTTTTGGTTAGCTCATTTAGTGGCCTATAACTGGGTCAGGCCAGGCGGTGGAACCGTCATAGGCTCGGTCTCCTAGGCACTAATTGGATGGTGGTACCACTCAGACTGGCAATAGTACTGCCTAGTGCTAAGTGGTGGTATTGCCCAAATAAGCGATGGTACCACACAAACAGTCTTCTAGGCTATAGCAAGTGATCGTACTGCTCAAACAAGTAGTAGTACCACTAATGCAGGGGTGTCAAGCGGTAGTACCACCTAGTACTAGCAGTAGTATTACCCAATACTAGTAGTAGTACCGTTAGTACCCCAAAAATATGAGAATATACATTTTTTGGCTCTATTTTTGAAGTCAATTAGGGTCTATAAATATCCCACACTTTCCTGCTTGAGAAAGCATGAAAAGAGAATAAAAAGCCTTGTGATTCTAAGTTGTAAAATTATGTAAAGTGCTAAGTGTCCCCCTCCTCTTCTTTAAGTTTTAGGCTTATTCTATGAGAGGTGTGAGACTTGTAAACGATGTCTCCTAAACCTGTGAAAAGAAGAAAAGAGTTGTAAGAGGATAGTTGGTTTTCGCTCATTGAATAGCATAACATATATGATAGATGCTATCACTGAGGCATATTATATCCTATCTATGTCTGTCCTTTCTTCAAGAGTCTTTGGGGACATACTCCTAGAAAGTAATATCTCATATCTTATCAGTATGAGACCTCTTTTAAAATTTTTCATGTCAAACCTTTTGACAATGGTATCTATGTACTAGATTGGGACAAGCCAAGCTTCCTCTTATATCTATCTCTATAGATCCGAATTTCCAATATATAGGATGCTTCCCCTAAGTCCTTCATGGAGAAGTGTTTAAATAGCCAAGCCTTTACTATAGAGAGCATCCCTATATCATTCCTATTAATTAGGATATTATCTACATATAGCACCAAAGAGGTGATAGCACTCCTACTTACCTTTTTGTACACACATTGCTCATCTTCATTCTTAATGAAGTCATAAGTTTTGATCGCCTCATCAAATCTTATATTTCAACTTCGGGAAGCTTGCTTTAGTTCATAGATAGATTTAAGTAACCTGTATACCTTATCTGGACTATCATTGGACACAAATCCCTCAAGTTATATCATATACACCTCCTCCTCAAGGTTGCCATTAAGGAACGTAATTTTCACGTCCATTTGTCAGATCTCATAATCATAGTGTGTTGCAATAGCCAACAGAATTTGGGTGAATCTTAGTATAGTTATAGGTGAGAAGGTTTCCTTATAGTCAACACCTTACCTTTAACGATACCCCTTAGCTTCTAGCCTTACTTTTTAGGTCTCCACCTTTTCATCTACTCTGATCTTCTTCTTGAAGATCCACCTACAACCAATGGGTACAATACCCTCGAGTGCATCAACTATGTTTCAAACATTGTTGGAGTATATGGAATCCATCTCAAAATTAATGGTTTCTTGCCACTTCCCGGAGTCTAGACTCGTAATAGCCTCATCGTAAGTCTGAGGATCAATATCCTCAATATCATCTCCTCTAATATGTCCCACATATCTCTTAGGAGGATAGAATCCTCTACCGGACCTGCATAAAGTTGGAACTTGTGTGCTAGGTACTCGAACAAACTCGGGTTGTGGAGTGATGCTTGAGTTAGGTTCTCCAATCTCGCTTAACTCTATCACGTTCCCATTATTTCCGCCAAGAATATGTTCCTTCTTAAAAAGCACTACTCTCTTAGCTACAAAAACCTTTTGATCCTCAAGATGATAAAAATAATACCCATAAGTTTCCTTGGGGTATCCCACAAACTTGCACCACTCTATCCTGGATTCCAACTTATCAGAGTTGTATCTTTTAACGTGGGCTAGGCAATACCAAATCGTAATAACCTTAAGATCATGCTTTTTCTCTTTCTATATCTTATATGAAGTAGATACTACCAACTTAGTCAGAATTCTTTTCAGAAGGTAAATTGCAGTCTTTAGGGCATATCCTGATATAGGAAGGTCGACAAAACTTATTATGGACCACATGTCTAATAGTGCGTGATTCCTCCTCTCTGATATACCATTGAGCTGAGTTGTATAGGAAGGTATCCATTGGGATAGAATCTCATAGTCCTTGAGGAACTAGATGAACTCTATACTTGAGTACTTACCTTCTTGATCTGATCGAAGAGTCTTGATACTCTTTCCAATTTGGTTCTCCACTTCATTCTTATAGTCCCTAAATTTCTCGAAGGCCTTAAACTTATACTTAATCAAGTACATGTATCCATACTTAGAGAAATCGTTAGTAAAAGTAATAAAGTAAGAGTAACCATCTATGGCATGAGTTGACATAGGACCACATACATCACTACGTATGAGTTCCAACAACTCAGTGGCTCTCTCTTTAGTTCCACTAAATGGAGAGTTTGTCAGTTTTCTACAAAGGCAAAGATCGTAAGTTGCATATTATTGAATCTCATATTTCGATGATGAATTAATAATCTAATCCATGTGTTGAGAAAAGTGATGCAGGACTAACTATGATTGTGAAAAGGCAAAACAATTAAGGAATAATCGAATGTTGGGCCGAAGTCAAAGATCAAGTATCGGGCTGAATCAGAGGATACATCAAAGGTTCAGACAATGCGTCGGAAGCTCACCGGAAGATCGTCGATAGTGCGCCGAAAGTTTCGTCAGGAGTTCATATAAACAATTGACGTGCTAAACAACTATGATTGCTTACATTGTAATTGCTTAGCCTTAATTATCGTAGTTCAGGGTTCAATTTGAGTTAGTTTTGAGAGAAATCCTACTAACTAAAATAAGGGCTAACTAGGCCTAAATTAGGACTAAATTGGGTCGAATGGATGGCCCATTTAGTGACCTGGAACGACATCACGAGGTAGCACTACCAGGGCTGGTGGTAAAACCGCTTGAGGCTTGGCCTCCCAAGCGTTTGGGCGGTGGTAACGCCTAGACTGGGTAATGTTACTACTGGTAGTTAATGTTGCTAAGTGATGGTACCACCCTGTCAGGCGGTGGTACTGCCAAATCCTAGTCTCGAGGCTGTTAAGTGGTCGTACCGCTCTAGCGGTAGTACCACCAAAGCAAGGTTGTTAGGCGGTGGCACCACCCAATAATGGTGGTGGTACCGCCAATACCACGAAAATTAGGGATAAGACACTCTTTGGCTCTATGTTTGAAGTCATTTGGGTCTATAAATACTCCACTCTTTCTTGCATGAAAGAGTACGAAAGTGTGAACAAAAATCTTAAGATTTTGAGTTGTAAAAATATTAAAAAAGTGCTAAGTGTCCTCCTCCTCCTTTAGCTTTATGATCATTCTAAGAGAGGTGTAAGGCTTGTAAATGTTATCTCCTAAACCTGTGAAAAGGAGAAAGAATTGTAAGAGGGTAGTTAGTCTTCGCCCATTAAAGGAAGACTATTAGTGGATGCCAATGGCCTTAACAGAGGAGGAATCGAGAGTGGACATAGGTTACGATGATCGAACCACTAAAAAATTAGTATGCCTTCTCTTTTTTACCTTTTTCCTTTATATTGCTTATTGATTTGGTCGCTCACTCCATTTTGCACTTTCTCTAAAGTTCAAATACATTTTCGATATAATTTTATCGAAATAATTTTTCTAAATACTCGATGTTTTTACATAAACACTAATCAATTTCGATCCTAACAGTTGGTATCAGAGCCAAGGTTTTTCTCGTTTAGTTTAACACCTAAAAGAAATGACTTTTACTAGTAATCAAGAGGGTCTTTCTATCACTCGTCCTCCTATGTTCAGTGGGTCGGACTACATGTATTGAAAAACTAGAA
The DNA here is from genome assembly GCA_001649415.1 of Musa itinerans. Classification (NCBI taxonomy): domain Eukaryota; kingdom Viridiplantae; phylum Streptophyta; class Magnoliopsida; order Zingiberales; family Musaceae; genus Musa; species Musa itinerans. The sequence continues at coordinate 101,471 of LVTN01000883.1, read as the reverse complement.
TGAGAATTTTCTTGCCTTCTATGGATTTTAGTTTATGGAATATTGTTGAAAGTGATTTTGAAAAGTCTTCTAAACTAATGAACGAATGAAATGATTTAGAGAAGAAGACTTTCTTTTTGAATGTTAAAGCGATGAATGCTTTGTTTTGCACTCTTGATAAAAATGAATTTAATCAAGTTTCTATATGCAAAACTGCATATGAGATTTGGCACACACTCGAAGTCACACACGAAAGCACAAGTAAGGTTAAAGAGTCAAAAATTAATCTTTTGGTTCATAGCTATGAGTTATTTTATATAAAACCAAGTGAGACTATTGGAGATATATGCACCCATTTTATGGATGTCCTTAATGGTCTAAAAGCACTTGGTAAAAGTTTTTCTAATTTTGAACTTGTTAATAAAATACTAAGATCCCTTTTGAAAAGTTAGGATCCTAAATAACAACAATATAAGAAGCAAAGGACTTGAATAATTTTTTGCTCAAAGAACGTATTGGATCTTTGATGACTACAAAATGACATATATTACACATGATGAACTTAAGAATAACCTTTCAAAAAATAGGAAGGATGTGACACTTAAAACTAAAAAAGACTACTTGGGAGAAAACTCAAGTAACAATGATGATGATAATAACTTGGCACTTCTTACAAGAAAGTATAATTTTTTAAAAAAAAAGAATAAAATAAAATAAGACACTAAGAACAAAAGAGAATTCAAAAAGGACCAAATAATTTGCTATGAATGCAAGAAGCCAGGGCACTTCAAAAATGAATGTCCCCAAGTGAAGAAGAAGCTATCTGTTAGGACTCTAGCTAGGAGAGTCCTAATTGTGAGAGGCATTCATGTAAAACCTACCTAAGCTGACTCATATTAAAGAGGTGAAGAGGTTGTTTCTTAGAGAAGAATTAGGAGTTGTAAAGGAATCAGAGTCTTGAGTAGGAGTCCTATTAGGAGTTGGTTAAGTAGGAGTCTTGAGTAGAAGTCCTATTAGGAGTTGGGGTTTAGAAGCCCTATAAATAGCCATGTATTCTTCCTCTTTTGATAAGCGATAGATGAATATTTTCTGCAGCCTTTGAGTAGCAATTTGGAGGGAGGAACCCCTATAGAGTTCTAAGGAGGCCGATCCCCTAAAGAGATCAACCCCAAGTTTAGAATATGCAAGGGTTCTTACACCTGGTATCAGAGTAGAGTTCTTGGCATCTCACTGCCCTTCCACAGCCATCCATCAACCCTCCACAACCACCCAAAGTAATTCCCACAATTGCTTAAAAGATTATCGCCAAATTTTGCCGTCATCTCCACCACCACGGATCATCCTTTGATCTCCCCATGAATTGCAATAAGTTCTAGTTTCCTACCTTATTGCTGCTGTAATTTAATTATCCTTATTTAAAAATCCAAAAAAAAATTGTTCCAAAATTACTGCATAAACTTTTCATCGTAAAGTTTTCATCTCTACGATGAAAGATACATTATATAATTCCAACTGCATAGCACAGTCTGTTTGATCTTGCTACTGTGTTTTTTCTATCCAAATCTCTAAAAAAAATTTATAACATCTTTGACACTTCCTAACAGCAGATTTCTCTTTAGTTTTGTCAAAAAATTCTCGATATAAACCATTAATCTTTTACATCTAAACTGCTATACTCTAAAATATGCACTATAAAATTCTAGCCGCATAGCACAGTTTGTTTGATCTTGCTACTATGTGTTTTCTACCCAAATCTCTACAAAATTTTTATGATAGATTTGACACTTCATAACAGTGGATTTTCCTTTAGTTTCATAAAAAAATTCTTAATATAAACCACTAATCTTTTACGTCCAATCTGCTACACTTGAAAATCTATGCTATAGAAAATTTCAGTCACATATTGTTGCCTTAAGCAATCTATTTATAATCCTTTTTGAACAAAATTTCTTAAACACTTCATAAATCATCTTGGCTTCCATCTAAAATTGATCTATTGAGGAATTCATCCCTAAAATGATTTTGTGTTGCTGCAAATTTTCATCGTAAACCGCTGAAATTTTTCAACGAGAATTCTGCTATCGCAACTTGCACCAATTTCCTTGCTGTTATACTGCCAAAATTTTCTTAATTAAATTGGACATCCTTGCTGTCATATAAACTGAGATTTTGTTTTCAATTCCCTCCTCAAATCTCTCAAGTTTTTGGTGGAAATTTCATCGAGAAACCGCTATTTCTTCGACGATAATTCTGCTTATACAATATAGCACATACTTACAGCAATTTCCACTGATTTCTATCAAATCTTTGCTACCATCTATCACAGATCCAAAACTTTCATCCATAGCCCTAAAACTCCACCAAACCATACCCTCAAACTGGACCCAAAACAGCCACAAAACAAGCCTAAATCGCATCCTACATCCACCAGTCCACCAACCCTTTCGACCATCACTTCTCTCAACCTATGCATGCCTTTAACCTGACAACAAAAGAGAGATCTTAATATCACAGATTTAGAGGTATATACTATGGCATCTGAGGAGATAATCAATGCTAAATTCGAAGCCAGCGAGGCCTGAATGAAGAATAAGATTTGGACTCTCTTTACCAAACTTAGTTTGGGCCGACCACCAAGCCCAAAGAAATCATATCAAGGAGAGAGCTCCAACCAATTACACCAAGCCCAAAGAGATGACTTCCAAGAGAGGGGAGGC
>LVTN01000883.1:60595-98279 GCA_001649415.1 Musa itinerans | reverse complement strand
CCAAACCAGGTTTGAAAGGTTATCTAATCAAACTCATGATTGGTCTCAAAAATAGCTATTGGGGACCTTCATTGAGGGCTTGAAGCCGGAGATCCGGGGAGAAGTTAAAGCGCGACAACCGTACACGCTTATGGAAGCCATCTCTTTCGCACGATTTCAAAAGGAGCGATTGAACCATGAAGCCCGGAGGACTAAGGTTGCTCTCCAATCAGCAATATCAAAGCTCTCAGCCTCCTCTACTATCAACTGAGCCCCTGCCTTAAAAAGTTTGACAAGAGAAGAACTTCGGGAGCGATCTGAGAATGGGTTATATCGGAATTGCGACGAGCCGTGAGCATCGCTATAGTAAAGGGAAACTTCTTATGATTGAACTAGTAGAAGAAAATGTCATTGAATATCCAGAAGAGAGCCATGAACATGAAGAAGAAGATATAGAAGAAGAGCTACAACTGATCGAAGTTACGGTACATGCACTAGCCGGCTACTCAAACCCACAAACGATGAAAGTTGGAGGCCTTCTCAAACAACAACCAATCATTGTTCTCATCGATATGGGCATCACTAATAACTTCCTAAACAGTAAAGTTGCTGTCCGGATGGCCTTACCTATCAAGAATTGCAGCAGGTTTGATGTTAAGGTCACCAACGGATGGATTTTGAAGTATGATCGTAGGCGCTTGCGGGTGAAACTGTTGTTGCAGGACCAAGAGATAATTGCATATTTCTTCCTCCTCCTTCTTGATGATCATGAGGCCATCCTTAGAATTAAATGGTTGATGACATTAGGTGAAATTTCTTGGAATTTTATGAAACTAATTATGAAATTTTACAATAAGAAGAAATAGGTGATACTGCACGGGAAATGTGGGGGCGATGTAATGATGATTTGCACACAAAAAATAGAGAAGGTTTTGCATAAAGCATGCAGTGACTTTTTGGTACAACTTGAGCTGCAAACTAAGGGAGAGCCAACAGAATTTGAAGATCCAAATCTATTTCCTTTACTTGCTGAATTTTTAGATATATTTGACGAACCGCGCAACCTACCTCTTACTCATCGACATGATCATTGTATAACGATTCTTCTAGGAAAACCTCCAGCAAATACTCAACCATATCAGTATCCATATCTCCAAAAGGATGAAATAGAAAGGATTATAAAAGAGATGCTCGAAATAGGAGTTATTCGGCCAAGTTGCAACCCCTACTCTTCACCAGTGCTCCTCGTACGAAAGAAGGACGGAACATGACGATTGTGTATTGATTACCGAGCTCTCAACGGCATAACCATCAAGGACAAATAACCTATTCCAATAGTAGATGAATTGCTAGATGAAAGGGAGTGCAAATCTTCACAAAGCTGGACCTTTGATCCGGGTATCATTAAATACAAGTGTGCGAAGAAGACATACCGAAAACTACCGTTTGAACACACAACGATCACTATGAATTTTTGCTTTCTTCAATAAAAGGTAGAATATCTTAGGCATATCATATTAGAGGAAGGTGTGGTAGTGGACCCCTCTAAAATTGGAGCAATGCAAAACTGGCCGACCTCGAGGAACATAAAATTGCTACGTGGCTTTCTTGGTTTAATAGGCTACTACTGCAAGTTTGTAAAAAGCGATGGAAAAATCAGTGCACCACTTACTTCCTTGCTGAAAAAAGATTCTTTCTAATAATTGGACAAAGCCACCACCACCTTCGACAAACTTAAAGCCATAATGACAACAACGCCCGTACTAGCGCTACTCGACTTCGGCAAGACTTTCGTTATTGAAGCCGATGCCTCCGGAGTCGGAATTGGTGTTGTACTAATGCAAGATGGCCGCCCCCTCGCTTATACCAGTAAGGCATTAACTCCTTCCCATCTCAAAATGACTGTTTATGACAAGGAAATGCTCGTGATTGTGCATGCGGTGGCCAAATGGAGACCGTACTTGATCGGGCGACGCTTTCAAATCAAGGTTGACCATAAAAGCCTAAAATATTTCTTGGATCATAAGATATCTTCCCCCGAGTGGCAAAAATGGATAACAAAGCTTCTTGGATATGATTATGAAATAACTTACAAAAAGGGGAAAGAGAATGTTGTTGTAGATGCGCTTTCGCGGCTACCCGAGCAAGCTGAATTTTCGACTGTTTCACTTCTGACCAGCAACTTCCTTGAGGATATTAAGATGGAATGACAAGAAGATCCGGAGACCAGTAAGATCATAAAAAAATTGGAGGAAGCACCAAGCTCCGTGACTCATTACAGTTGGGACTCAAAAGAATTATACTATAAGGGATGCATTTTGCTTGTGCCAAATTCTACTTGCATCTTCATGAGCAGATTTTGGATAGAGTTATTCCAGATGTAGGGCACTAAATTGAAAATAAGTACGACATATCACCCACAAACTGATGGCTAGATGGAAGTGGTGAACAGGTGCTTGGAGACAACCCAAAGTCATCCACCAAATATGACTACCCAAGGAGAACTCCCGAACCAATCGAGTACCATTATTGATCGATGACGATGACCCACTATTGAAGTGCTAATACAATGGGTGAACTTACTAGTAAAAGGTGTCACTTGGGAGAACTACGGCGACTTAAAGATCATTCAAAATTCATGAATCGTTAGCCTCGAGGACAAGGCTGATTTGAAGAGGGCGGGTCTGTTAGGACTCCAACTAAGAGAGTCCTAATTGTAAGATGCATTCATGTAAAACCTACCTAAGCTAACCCCTATTAAAGAGGTGAAGAGGTCGACTAGGGTTAGGAGGTTGTTTCTTATAGAAGAATTAGGAGTTATAAAGGAATATGAGTCTTAAGTAGGAGTCTTATTAGGAGTTGGTTAGAAGTAAGAGTTTTGAGTAGGAGTCCTATTAGGAGTTAGGATTTAGAAGCCCTATAAATAGCCTTGTATTCCTCCTCTTTTGATAAGCAATAGATGAATCTTTTCTGTAGCCTTTGAGCAGCAACTTGGAGGGAGGAACCCCTATAGAGTTCCAAGGAGGCCGATCCCCTAAAGAGATCAACCCCAAGTTTAGAATCTACAAGGGTTCTAACACTATCAAAGAAAAAGAAAACACTCAAAGCTACTTGGGATGACTCAAATATATTTGAAAATGAGGAGCCTACCAACAAAGAAGAAGTTAAAAATTATACATTAATCACATTTAGCAATGAGGTTTATAACTCAAACGAATCTTCTTTATCTTACAATGAATTATTCAATACCTTTAATGATTTGTTTGATGATTTTAAATTAGTTAGTAAAAAGTATAAATTATTAAAAAAGGAGCATGCTTCTCTTGTTAGTGAATTTGATAAATTAAAAAATGAGCATGATGATAGTATGTTAGCTCCTTGCACTAAATGTGAAGAGATAGATTCACTTAAGAAAAAAATATTTTACTATAAGAAATATTAAAAAATTTTAAAATAGGTAATAAATCTTTAAACATGATCCTTGCTAATAAGGGTCATGTTTATAGAAAGGAAGAAATTGGCTTTGTGAGTAACACTCAACAAAAGCCAACTATCTTCATTAAATGATCTACATTACATATCTCACCTAGAGATAAATGTAATTTTTGTAGAAAGTATGGACATTATACCTATAGATGTTCTTTTAAAAAGTATAGTCCACACAAATTTGTTTGGGTTCCTAAAGGAACATTAAATAACTCAACACGAATGGTAAAAATAGGTAAATCTATTGATGAGGAACCCAAAGTTAAATTGATACCTAAAAGAAAACTCCTTTTCTTGCAGATATGTTTATAATCAAAAGCTAGGAGTAAAAGATGGTACCTTGATAGTGGATGCTCAAAGCTTACGACCGAAGATCCAATACACTTCATAAAGCTCATTAGCCGAAACAAAATGATTTTAATTAAAGATGCTTTATATACAATGAAATCATACTTGATGATTTTATATTATGCATGAGGATTTGAAGTAATGATGATTTAAAATCTTATGTTTTGGAATTATGTGTTATACTTTTGATCTTGATGATTTTTGTGATAAATATGGTCTTTCAATTTTAAATGATGATACATGGTTTTTGTATAGAATACTAGAATATGCTAAGTATAAAAATGAATTAAATATAAAGAGCCTTAGCTATAAGATTATAAGAAACTATCAACATTGCTTTCATTAGATTTCTCGAAAAGTGATTTTGATAATGACTTTGAATTTGTTTTCATATGAGATGGTATGTCGGTGTTTACGTCTTGAGATGTACCATATATGAAACAATTTTCTTGATTCTCAAGAATATTTATCCAAACAATTCTTGATTCTTTCACCTAATATTTTTTGAATATATTTCTAAGTTTTTTATTAATTATTCTCCTACGATTCTACCATATATTGACTAAGGAAAGAATTTATCCAAATAAATCATGATATATCACTAGACTTCTTGATGTCTATGACTTGAATTGTATTATAAATTTTTTTATATTTATGATTTGTATGTCTAATAATATGATTGAATCATTAATGTACAAGGACAAAAAATTATTGGTATGCACATCTCAAAAGTGTTGTGAAGCTTGCACTTTCAATAAGCAAAAAGTGATGACTTAAATGCTAAATATAGGATTGGTGTCATTCGCTTAAATGTTAGCTTGAATATTATCCATATTGACTTGAATGTTAAATGTTAGTACCACTGGAATGTTATGTTAGGATCGGGGTTGGCACTAAGAGGGAGAGTGAATTAGCGAAAAAACCGTCGGTTTAAGAAATTCTTCGTACGATTAAAATCAATTTCGGAAAGATACTTAACTTGAAAGCATGTTCGTAAAAGTGTAATGAGCAAGTAAGGAGGTAAAGTGATTTGCAGTAATGTAAATTGCAGGAAGTAAATGCAAACCAGAGAACACACCAATTTTATAGTGGTTCGGTCCTCATGACCTACATTCACTCCACTGATTCCTCTTCCATCGAGACCACCGACATCCACTATCGATCTTCCTTTAATAGGCGAAGATCAACCTCCTTCTTACACTCTATTCTCCTTTTACCAGGTTTAGAAGATAACCCTTACACCCCCACTCACTCCTCTCTTAAACTATTCTAACATTTAGAACTTTGAGATGAGCTCACACAAGATTGCAGCAGCATTTCTATACTTTTTTACTCTCAATGCTTGTGTATGTTAACCAGGGATGAGAGGGGTATTTATAGGCTTCAAGTTGATTCAAACTTGGAGTCTGAAACTTTCCCATCCCGAGTTCCCCGGGCACGGGCGGTACCACCGCCAAATGTTAGTCTGACACTGACACTGCCTGGGGTGCTGTGCTGGGCGGTACCATCGCCTGACACAGTCTCGAAGATTGTGCCACGACGGTGAGACTTCCTGGGGCACCGTTTGGGCCTCTCATTAGGCCCAACATAGTCCTTACATGGGCCTAGCTGGCCCCTAATTAGGTTGGCCCAAATCAAAACCCAATTATGTGCTAACTATGAAATCTAAGACATAATCTGAGCTAAACAAGTCCGTAAGTCTATTCTTCCGACGAGCTTCTGGTGATCTTCCGACGAACTTCCGACGATCTCTCGGCAATGTTCCGGCGGACTCCCGGTAAGCTCGTGGACTTCACGATGATCTTCTTGACGAATTCCGACGAGCTTCTCTAGCAAGCTCCGAGACTTCTCGGCTGGTTTCGCCAGAACTTCCGACGAACTCTCGAACTCCCAACGAAATCGCGTCCTTGACTCCGGGACTTCATTTTGCTTATGCCTTGCTATCGTAGTTAATCCTGCACATGTAAAACATACTTTGATCTAAACAATTAATACTAAGCATTAATTAAGTTGTCCGGCTTGTCATTGGTCCCTCGACGCTTCGTCCGATTCTTCGGCGCATCGTCCTCTCTTATGGCCTATTGCCCAATCGGCCAGTTGACTCTGCAACTCTAATATCCTTGGCACAATATCTGCTCTTCTTGGCCAATGCCCGAATCCACGGCCCGAAGCCTTCTGTCGATACGTCGACCGATCCTCCGGCCCGACGTCCAATCTTCTGACATGTTTTCCCCCGACCCAACATGATTCTTCCTACTTTAATTGTCTAATCCTGATCAAAGCATCCTACGTCACTCAAAACGTAGATTAAAACATAAACATTTATCAATTGGTTTCATCATCAAAATCCGAGATTCAACATGTTAAATATGGTTGCTAGGTTGTTAAAGGTCAAATGTTGATGAAAAAAAGGGAAAACTTAATAGTACTCTGATGTGTTATACTCCTTATTATGTACTTTTTGACATTATGTACTTTTCAATATTATGATTCACTTCTTGATGATATTATGATGCATGAAATACTCTAAGAATTAGGCATGTTAAATCTTCCAAATGCATGAGTTTCTCTTATACCTTTTCTGGATTTCTTGGCTTTTGAAAATTAGATTTTTCTTTTAAATCGAGATTTCCTATCATTCATTTTGTAATTTATGAAAAAAAAAATTATGTGATGAAATTTTGGTATACTTGATCTTTTATGTGATAATCATTTCGTTGAATCCTTCCTCCTTACGAAAGTAGAAAATTTATTCATGGACTTTTGGTATACTTGATATTTTATTAGATGATCATTTCCATATGAATCATTCCTCTTTCTATTTACGAAAGTAGAACCTTGATTCATAGACTTTCGGTACTTATGACTTGATGTGATGAATGAATTGCTCCCTTCTTCTTCTTCTTCTTCTCATTTTTTTATAATAAATGGGTGAAAGCAAAAATGCTTGCTTGCATATCTCAAGAAAATAAAAAGTGCTTGCACATCTAAAGAGAAGTGCTAGCATGCCCATATCAAGAAGCAAAATTTGCTATCTTGCACATCTTAAGAAGTAAAATTTTACTTAACTTCACATCTCAAAAAGTTGCTAACTTACATATTCTAAAGTGATGTAAAACTTACGCACATGATCTAAATATTTGTTGAATATTTCCTATTTTTGTTGATGACAAAAGGGGAGAAATGATGAATGCTTGGTATCATGAAATGATGAATGGTATCATGCCCAAAATAATGTTAATTTTGGTATCAGGCATGAAGTAATAAATGGCTAAATTTTAAATGTTTTGATATCATGTATGTTATGCCCAAAGTGATGTTGATTTATTTAGTGACGATGAATTGTAATAATTTGAAATTGTGTATGTCAAAATTTTAAAAAACTATAATGATGCACAGTGTATGAAATTTTGATATGATATATTATATTTGATCACTATAATCGAAATTATTTCACTTGAATTCAAATGTTATGATTCTTTTTTAATACAAGTTTGCCTTATCTCAATATAACATATAGATAAGGGGAGTTAAGATTAACTTCGTCATCAATTGGTTATCATCATCAAAAAATTGGAGATTGTTGAATCATAGATTTAAATGATAAAATCAATTGATGAATTAATGATCTAATCCATATGTTGAGAAAAGTGATGCAGGACTAACTACGATCGTGAAACGACAAAACAATTAAAAAAGAATCGAATGTTGGGCCAGAGTCAAAGATCAAACATTAGACCAGAAGAATCGGGGGATACACCGAAGGTTCGGGTGATGCATCAGAAGCTCGTTGGGAGTTCGTCGAGAGTTCATCGAAAGCTCACTAGGAGTACACCGGGAGTTCGAATAAACAATTGACGTGCTGGACAACTAGAATTGCTTATATTGTAATTATTTAGCCTTAATTATCATAGTTAGGGTTTCAATTTGAGTTAGTTTTGGGATCCTACTAACTCAAATAGGGGCCAACTGGGCCCAAATCAGGGCTGAATTGGGTCGGATGAATAGCCCATTCAGTGACCCGGAGCTACGTCAGGCGGTGGAATCACTTGAGCTTGGCCTCCCAAGTAGTCTCGATAGTGGTACCACCAGCAGTTAATGCTGCCAAGCAATGATACTACCAGAGCCTAGTCTTTATGGATGTCAAGCAATTGTATCGCTCAGACTAGAGATAATACCGCTAGAGCAAGATTGTAAGGCGGTGCTACCGCCCAATAATAGTGGTGGTACCACCAGTACCCCAGAAACCAGGGATAAGACATTTTTTGGCACCATTTTTGAAACCATTGGGGCCTATAAATACCCACTCTTTCCTACATGAAAGAGCATAAAAGTGTGAACAAAAGTCTTGAGATTTTAAGTTGTAAAAGTGTTAAAAAAATGCTAAGTGTCCTCCTTTATTAGCTTTATGATCATTCTAAGAGATGTGTGAGGCTTGTAAAGGTTATCTCATAAACCTATGAAAAGGAAAAAGAGTTTAGTTGGTCTTTGTCCATTGAAGGAAGACCGTTAGTGGACGTCGATGGCCTCAACAGGGGAGGAATCGGGAGTTGATGTAGGTCACGACGACTGAACCACTATAAAATTGGTGTGCCATCTCTTCTTTTCCTTTTTCCTTTATATTGCTTACTGATTTGGTTGCTCACTCCACTTCACACTTTCTCTAAGTTCAAATACATTTTCGATATGAATTTATTGAAATGATTTTTCTAAATACTTGATGTTTTTACGTAAGCACTAATTCGCCCCTCTCTCTTAGTGTCAATTCGGCCCTAACACATATGACTCATAATCCAATAAATCTATGTATTCATTCTTTAGCAACTTTTGAATCCTTCCCTTATGGATATGGTCTAGCTTACAATGCTACAAGTATACATCGTTCACCTTATCTCGTTTCCTCTTAGACTTACATTCATGATATGTAGAGCAGTATCCAGCATAAACAAACCATTATACAATGTTCCTTTCGTGATAATATTATCATCTAATAATATTGAACAATCATTATTCTTAAAAACTAATTTATATCTACTAACTATCAAACATGAAATAGAAATAATATTTTTGATAATAGAAAGAACAAAATAGCATTCATCTAATGCAATAATAGCTCCACCAAGCAGATGTAAAGTGACATCGCCGACAATAACAACAGTAACTCTTGCTCCATTGCCCATCTTGAGGTCCATCTTGCCTCCCACTAATCTCTTAGGCTTTGATAGAACCTACAACGAATTGTAAATGTGATCAGCATTGTTGGTATCTAATACCCATGTGTTATCATAAGAGTGACAAATGAAGACTGATCATGAATGTACCTGAAGCTTCTCTAAGCTTTTGTTTTGCCTTCTCTACAAGGTACTCCTTGTAATTCCTCTTCTAGTACCTATCCTTACTACAGTGAAAGCATAGGCCTTTATCATTTATCGAGTCTTTCTTAATAACCTTTGCTTTACCTGATCTGCCCTTGCCCTTGCTCTTCTCAAGGGATTCCTTCCTTTTCTTTCTGGTATCACCAACATAGAGAACTGGCTTCTCCTTCTTGATAGTATTCTCTGTCTCCCTCAACATACTAAGGAGCTTAGGGAGAGTCATCTCAAACTTGTTTATATTAAACTTCATTATGAACTAAGAAAATGAATCTAGTAGGAGCTGAAGCATAAGGTCCACAGACAGGTCATCCTCTATAGCCATCTCTAGATCTATGAGTTTCTCTATCCACTCAATTATCTTTATGACGTGGTTCTAAATTGGTGTCCCCTCAGTCATCTTAGCTCGGAAGAGACTTTTGGATATCTCATATTGCTAAGTCATTCCCTATTCCTCAAATAATTTATCGAGATATAGGAGAATAGATCTATCATTCATCTTTTCATGTTATCTCTGTAACTCAAGAGTCATGGAGCCCAATATATAATATTGAGCAAGAGTGGAATCATCTATGTACTTCATATAGTGAGTGATCTCATCCTCGCTTGCCCCTTCCTCGGGCATAGGTATCACTATATCAAGGACATACATGATTTTCTCCATCGTGAGAACGATTCTTAGGTTGTAGAATCAATCGGTATAATTTGGACCAGTGAGATAGTTGACATCAAGTATACCAAGTAAGAGATTTGAAAGTGACATTTTTCTGAAAAAATACAGTAGAAATAAATAACATGTAGACTTTACAAAAATCAAACAATTAAGATATGGTCTTCTATCTTAATCTACTCTCACTATTTTCTTGTGAAACACACAACTCTATTTGGTATGTGAATCAGAGACCCCCCGGCAAATCTCTAGTGGGGATTAGTTTCCAATCGACTTAATGTAACATCGAGGGACTCGACCAATTACGCTAAACCCATAAAGGTAAGCAACTCTTGCCAATCACAACTTTTTGTGATTCTTATCTTGTTCGACCTCCAAACTACCATGGTCTAGAGGAACTTGACCAACCATGATGTTCGGTTAAGTCAACATCATTATTACAAGATGAGTCTGATTCAATGATATGCCCTCGAGGGACTCGTCCAAGCATATAATGTCCTCAAGCCACTAGTGTCATCTCTATATCTTAGGCAAGATAGTGAATCGCGATATAAGTGAGTCTTAAAGGACTCGACCAACTCAACCTATGTAGGGAATCAGTTCCTACCTATAACAATGGAAGGTCATGTCAATTGATTTAATTGCCTCATGTTTACCGACTTAATATTATCGAGAAAGGGGATTTTGACTTGATCTCCTATGATATGTTACACACATACATATTTAATATATATCTACATCGCATGCAAAAATATATATATATGTGTGTGTGTATGTATGTATAAGAAATCACACATCACATGAGCAATAACACCATATCATCATGGAACCCAACCTAATGTAATCAAGTCCGAGCTAGTAAGCCCAATCACTCACATCGAGATCTATGTGTGCAATGGTGCATCTCCTTGCCCTGTGTTCATCCATCTCGACCTTGTCGGTTTCGTCAGCATCTCGGCGCATCTTGATGTGTCGCGATCGTCCGTCTCAGCCTCGTGGGTCCCGCTATCACTTCCACGCTCCAACTATGCCTCCTCATGTAATTATAATATAATCTCATACACACAGGCATAACAATGAATGAGAAAAATAGGCTCGCAAGCCCCAATAATAATAATAATAATAATAATGATCATATCACATCATACGGTCCATGATCATCCATCCACATCATACATCACATGTGCATATCTTTATATAGGACTACTAGATAAATAAACCTTTTAATTAACTTATATTTTCCTAAATTTTGGGACATATAGGAAAATTTTAAATTATGAGGGGTATTTTAATAATTTGGATAGAAAGGAAAATCTCAAAAATTCTAAAATTCTAATGGGTAAAATGGTCTTTTATCTAAAAACCTAATTCCCTTCCTTTGTTGTGTTGCAGTCGTTGCCACCCTGTCGACTACAGCTACTGCGGGGGCGGGCGGCTTGCCCGTGAGTAGTGTGCCTATGAGCACCACTACAAGCACCACCGCGGGAGGTTCTGCCCACAAGCATAGCACCCGTACGCGACGCTGCCCCTATGGGTGCCTTTGCCCACAAGCATAGTGTCCACAGGCGGCACTGCCCCCCGCGGGTGCCTCTACTCATGGGTGCAGCACCCACAAATGTCGTCGCCCCGACAAGCGCCTTTGCCCACGGGTGTGGCACCCGCGGGGCTACCATTGCGATTGGCTGCCTATGACCCATAGGCTGCTAGCCGCCATAGGTGGCCAGGGCTGCAAATAGCCTTTGGCCACTCTACAAGTGCAGCAAGGGCAGGTTGATGTCCTTGCTCGCTTTTTACGTCAATAATTTTAATGATAAAATCTATTCTAAAACACAACATAAGCAATTTAAAACTAATCTTTTGCACAAACAACCAGATACCACTATAGGAAAATATGGGGATGACATCACATGCGCAATAGAAGAATATAAAAAAAAATCTTAAATTTCCCAAAAGATATTCATTGTCATGCGAAGATTGGTTCGTAAAAACATGCAAAACTGAAAAACTACGCGTAAGAGAATTACCTAGGGAGATCATATATCCCTAAATTTCTATAGATCTATGAGATTGGATAAAAGAGTTTAAATGCCCTCCTCTTTAGTAGTGCTCCACACGACAGGGGCTGTGACGATGCTCCTCAAATCGCTGCGTACACCATGCACTCAAGAAGGGGCCGGCCCTTCTTACTATCCACATGTCCTAAACTGAGGCTGGCTAAGGAGGAGAGGGGGAGGATAATAGGAGGTGGTAGCCAAAAAGCCTTGGCCTATGGTCCTTTAGTTCTCTCCAATTTATAGAGGTCCCCTGTCAACTTAACCCTAATTGATCCTACCCTATTGGGTATTAGATCTCCATCTAACTATCCAAGCCACTTAGATTAGTGGATCTATATCTAACAATCTCTTATTGACTCTTATTGGATTTCTACCATGCGATCCAATAATTTAGAGGCTTATTGGATATTCAATAAGATAGAGGCTCCAACGGATATCTCATATCCGAACCTCTACTCGTCGTAACACCTACTATGTGTGTGACCCTCTAGGCCTAATATCAAGTTGGCCATAAGTCAAACCTATCAAAACTCCTTCTGGCTCAATAAAATTTTATCTTCATAATAATTCACTCGACTCATTGACTACGGATGTACTAGGCTACTATGTTGTAGTCCCCAAACAATACAAAGGAATCCAATCCTTTAGACCTATCCATCCTCAATTACCGTATACATATAATCCCTCATCCATCTAATATTTTAGAGACCATATACCGAGCATGGTGGTATCAGGCCCATACGGTTTCTCCTCGAGTCTCACTCTAATCGGATTCTCCTAGAGAACTCTCTTTCTCTTAATCCGAATGACATTGGCCAGGGATTTGTTTGAGCAAGAATACACAGGATATTCCTCTCATGATACCAAGAGGGGGTGATCCTCTATCGACACTCAATAGCCCTCATAATGTTGGCTATCACTCTCGATGACCAAGTATGTTGGATCTAAAACTTCTAAACTTACAAGTCTGGTATCAAAGAGTGGAGTACTTATACAAGACATTCTAGGTGTCTCAAGTCTAAGGACTAGGTACACCACTAGGATGATAGAATCATTATCTGACAATGAGGTATTATCAACCATCCAACATTCCGTGAGCAAATCAATTAGTAAACTCATTCTCCAATGAGCACCTGCACTTAAACCCTAGTGTCTCCACATGAGTAGCTATGAGATCAGCCACCTCTATCATATGGATGGGTATATAGCACATTAGTTTGTCAAGTTATCTCAATGTCCCTCTCGAGTAACCTATGACTAGAATTATTTATGGTCTTTGTTTAAAGGTGAATTGGTCTCATTATCGTGATCTCATCACAATCCAATTTTCATTACAAAGATCCATGGATATCATAATATATATATACAATAAGTAATATAAAGTGAGAAAATATCATAATAATAATAAGTAAAAAGACTATGTGTCATGTCACACATATCATCACTCATGTTATTGGCTTGCAAGGCACCTATGACTAGCAATGTCGAGGTGTCGGCATATCCAACGTGATGAGATGGATGATCACCAGGCATGGAGATGCACCGATGCAAACATAAATCCTGATATAAGTGATCAAGTCTATTAGCTCAAGCCTGATCATATTAGGTTATGATTCATGATCATTTGGTGTGCTTGTGCATTTGATTGCTATACACTTACTAGATAAGTATATATATATATTTGCATATGATGTAAATATATATTAAATATGTATGTATGTGATGTATCATATTATGAAACCAAATCAAAATCTCCTCCTACGATAATATTAAGTTGATAAGCGTGAGGCAATTAGATTGACCCACATGGTCTTCCATCATTATATGAAGAAATTGAATCTCGACATAGGTCGAGTTAGTCGAGTCCCTCGAGGCTCACCTAAATTATGATTTGAGATCTTGCCTATGATATAGAGATGTCACCGGTGACCTGAGGACATAGTATGCTTGGTCGAGTCCCTCGTGTTAAGATCAAGAGTCGGCACTAAGAGGGGGGGTGAATTAGTGCAGCGATAAAATCATGTTAATTCGAAAATCTTTGTACATTGAAAACCAAACTCATGAAATCTTGTTCTCGTTCGAATATAAAGTGAGAGCAGTAGGCAAGTAAAGATTCAGTTTGCAGTAAGGTAAATAGCAAGAAGTAAACGCAAACCAGATTTTAGAGTGGTTCGATCGTCGTGACCTACATCCACTTCACCGATTCCTCTTCCGTCAAGGCCACCGGGATCCACTATCGATCTTTCTTTAATAGGCGAAGATCAACCTCCTTCTTACACCCCTCTTCTCCTTTTACCGGGTTTAGGAGACAACCCTTACAAACACTCATTCCTCTCTAAACAGAATTCTAAACTTAGAATTTAAAGGAGGGGATTTCTCTTATGATTGCAACAGCGTTTTCTCACTTTTGATCTCTCTGTGTTTGTGTATGTTAACCAGGAATGAGAGGGGTATTTATAGGCTTTATGTTGATTCAAACTTGGAGCCTAAAAACATCTCATCCCGGGTTTCCTGGGTCCGGGCGATACCACCGCTAGTGTCAGTCTAACACTGACACTGCACTGGGTGGTACCACCGCCCAGTCTGGCGGTAACACCGCCTGGGAGGCTGTGCTGGGCGGTACCACTACCCAGACTGGCGGTACCATCGCCTGACACCCTGCTAGGGGCGGTACCACCACCTGACACCGTCTCAAAGACTATGCCACGATGGTGCCACTTATTGGGACACTATTTGAGCCTCTCATTGGACCCAACATAATCCTTACATTGGCCCAACTAGCCCCTAATTGGGTTGGCCCAAATCCAAACTCAATTACGTGCTAACTATGATTTCTAAGATATATTCTAAGACATATTCTAAGCTACGATCTTCCGACGATCTCTCAACAATGTTCCGGCGGACTCCCGGCAAGCTCCTAAACTTCACGATGATCTTCTTGGCGAGTTTTGACGAGCTTCTCTAGCAAGCTCCGAGACTTCTCGGCTGGTTCTTGTAGAACTTCCGACGAACGTCCGAACTTCCAACGAACTCTCGAACTCTCAACGAAATAGCGTTCTTGACTCCGGGACTTCATTTTGCTTTATGCCTTACTATTGTAGTTAATCCTGTACATTTAAAAACACACTTCGATCTAGATAATTAATATTAAGCATTAATCATGTTGTCCGACATGTCATTGGTCCCTCGATGCTTCGTCCGATTCTTCGGCGCATCGTCCTCTCTTACAACCTATTGCCCAATCGGCCAGTTGACTTCGTAACTCCAATATTTTTGGCACAATATCCGCTCTTCTTGGCCCGAAGCCTTCTATCGATACGTCGACCGATCCTCCGACCCGACGTCCAATCTTCTGACACGTTTTTCTCCGGCCCAACATGACTCTTCCTGCTTTAATTATCTCTCCTAGATCAAAGCATCCTGCATCACTCAAAACGCAGATTAACACATAAACACTTATTAATTAGATTCATCATCAAAATTCGAGATTCAACACCTCGATGGTATATCATCGAATCAGACTCATCTTATAACGATAGTGATGACTTAAATGGACATCATGATTGGTCGAGTCCTTTAAGAGTATGATGGTTTGGAGGTCAAATAGGACAAAAATTATAAGGAGTTATCATTGGCAATAGTTGCCTACCTTTTGGGCTTAATGTGATTGGTCGAGTCCCTCGAGGTTATACTAAAATGCCAATTGGATCCCAACCCCTACAAGAATTCTATTAGAGACTTCCGTTTCATGTGTTGAAGGTGTTGCATGACTCACTAAAAATAGTAGGAGCACGACAAGGTAGAAGTCTATATCTTGATTATTTATTTTTTTGTAAAATATGTATGTTATTTATTTATGCTACATCTCTTGTTTATCATAAACATATTGCCATCAGACCCCCTACATGGCATACTTGATGTCAATTGCCTTACTAGCCCAAACCATGTTGATTGGCTCTATAACCTAAGAATAGTTCTTATACTGAAAAAAATCTCATATGTCATAGATACAATCATACCATAGACTGAAGTGGGAGCACCTCAGGAAGAGTTTGCCTAATATGAGAAGTATATAAATGATTCCACTCTCACTCAATGTTACAGGTTAGCCTCTATGACCTATGAGTTACAAAGACAACATGAAAACATGGATGTCAGATCTATATGCTTGCATATCCATAAATTGTTTGAGGAGTAAGGAAAAACTCAATGATATGAGACATCCAAAAGTCTCTTCCGTACTAAGATGACTGAGGGGGTATTGGTTCAGAACCATGTACTAAAAATGATAGAGTGGATTGAGAAACTCACAGGTCTAGGAAGGATTCTAGATGATAACTTGTGCATGATCATATACTTTAGTCCCTTGAGTAAAGCAAGGGCAAGGGCAAACAGGGTAAGGCAAAGGTTCCCAAGATTGACCCAATGAAGGATAAAGGCAAGTATTTCCACTACGGCAAAAATGAGCATTGGAAGAGGAACTACAATGAGTACCTTGCAGAAAAGGCAAACCATAAGCTTGGAGAAGCTTTAGGTACTATCATGGATGTATGTCCAAGAGGAAGTGAGATGAGGTGAACAGTGCATACTTGTGGCACTATAGGCTAGGTCATATCCATGAATGAAGGATTTGAAAGTTGTTGAAAGATGGATACTTAGATCCATTCGACTATGAGTCGTATGCAACTTACGAGTATTGTCTTTATGAAAAACTGACCAACTCTCTATTTAGTGGAATTGGAGAGAGAGCCATTGAGTTATTAGAACTCACACATAGCGATGTATATGGTCCAATGTTGACTCAGTCGATAGGTGGTTACTCCTACTTTATTACTTCTATTGACGATTTCTTTAAGTATGGACATGTGTACTTGATGAAATATAAGTCCAAAGCATTTGAGAAATTCAAATAGTATAAGAATGAAGTAAAGAACTAGACTAAAAATAGTATTAAGACTCTTCGATCAGATCGATGAGGCAAATAATTGAGTACGGAGTTCACCTAGTTCCACAAGGACCATGGGATTTTGTCCCAATAGACACCTCCTTATACACGATAGCTCAATGGTGTATCAGAAAGGAGGAATCGTATTCTATTAGATATAGTGCAGTCCATGATGAGTTTTACTAACCTACTCATCTCATTTTGGAGATATGCCCTAGAGACCATAACTTACCTTCTGAATAGAGTTCCATCTAAATCGATAGTGTCTACACTATATAAGATATAAAAAGGGAAGAAGCCCAATCTTAAGATTCTTAAGATTTAAGACTGCCCACGTTAAAAGACACAACCCCGATAAGTTGGAATCCAAGATAAAACGGTGCAAGTTCATGGGATACCCTAAGAAACTTGTGGGTATTATTTCTATCACCCCGAGTACCAAAATGTTTTTGTTGCCAAGAGAGCAATATTCCTTGAAAAGGTACATATTCTTGGTGGAGATAGTGAGAGCATAATAGAGTTAAGCAAGGTTGGAAAACCTAGCTCAAGCACCATTCTAGATACCAAGTCTGTTCAGGTATCTAATACACAAGTTTTAATTTTGCATAGGTCTGATAGAGCATCACACCCTCCTAAAAGATATGTAGGACATATCAGTGGAGATGACACTTAGGATATTGATCCTCAAACCTATAAGGAGGCTATTATGAGCATAGACTTTGGGAAGTGATAAGAAGCCATGAATTCTAAGATGGAATCCATGTACTCTAACAATGTTCAAAAACTTATTGATGCACTTAAGGGTATTGTACCCATCAGCTGCAAATGGATCTTCAAAAAGAAAATCAGAGTAGATAGTAAGGTGAAACCCTATAAGGCAAGGCTAGTAGCTAAAGGGTATCGTCAAAGGTAAGGTGTTGACTTTGATGAAACCTTCGCACCTGTAGCTATGCTGAAATCCATCCGAACTCTATTCGCTATTGCAGCACATTATGACTATAAGATCTAGCATATGGATATAAAAATAATATTCCTAAATGACAACCTTGAGAAAGTGGTGTATATGATCAACTTGAGGGATTCATGTCCAAGCAGAGTCCAAATAAAGTGTGCAAGTTGTTTAAGTCCATTTATGGACTAAAGTATGCTTTCTAAAGTTGGAACATAAAATTTGATAAGATGATTAGATCTTATGACTTCATTAAGAATGAAGATAAGCCTTATATATACAAAAAGGTAAATTGAAGTTCTATCACCTTCTTAGTGTTATATATGGATAACATCATAATCATTGGGAATGATATAGGAATACTCTCCATAATAAAGACAGCTATCTAAACACATCTCCATGAAGGACTTAGGGAAAGCATCTTATATTTTGAGGGTTTGGATCTATAAAGATATATTCAATAGGATGCTTAGCTTGTCCTAGTCTAAATACATAGACACCATTGTCAAAAGGTTTGGCATAAAAATTTTCAAGAGAAGTCTCATACCAATGAGACAGAAATTCACTTTCTCAGAGTATGTCGCTAAAAACTCCTGAATAAAGGGCAAATATGGATAGGATTCCCTATGCCTCTGCGATAGGGTTTATCTTATATGTTATGCTATGTACCAAGCTTGATATAGCACATATTATGAGTATCACGAGCAAGTATTAGGCGGATCCAGGCTTGGAGCACTGAAAAATAGTAAAGTATATCATTAAGTACTTGAGAAGAACTAAGAATCTTTTACTGGTATACGGAGGAGATAGTCTCTAAGTTGAGAGCTACACGGACTTGAGTTTCCAATTCAATATTGATGATTGCGAATCGAATTCAGGGTATGTGTACACCCTGAATGTGGCAATAGTGAGCTAGAAGATTTCAAAGCAAGATACTACTGTTGACTCGACCACAAAGGTGGAATATAATGCTATAGTAGAAATAACAAAAGAGGGGGTATAAATGAAGAAGTTCATCATGGATTTGGGAATCATATTTGTTGAATCTCAGATTTTGATGATGAAATTAATTGATGAGTTTACGATTTAATCTATGTTTTGAGTGATGCAAGACTAATTTCAATCAGAAAAGGTAAATTGATTAAAGTATGAGGAATCAAACGTTGGGTCAGAATGAAATATGTTAGGAGATTGGACATTGAGCTAGAGGATCAGTCAATGTACCAGTAGGACTTTGTGCTATGAGTTCAAGCATCGGGCCGAAGGATTGGACATTGCGCCAAGGAGATCAAATGTTGTAGAGGTCAACATGTTGATTAAGCAATACGTCGAAGGAGAGGATGATGCACCGAAAGATCGGATGAAGCACCAAATAAACTAATGATATGTCAGACAACATAGGATTCATGCTTGTAATAATTTGTCTAGATATAAGTAGTTTCGATCTAATTGTGTTAGTTTCGTGTGTAATCAGGCTAACTCAATTAGGGGCTCATTAGGCCAGAATTGGGGCTATTTTGGGCTAAGAGAAAGGCCCATTCAATGACTCCTTTGTTGACCCAAGCGGTAGCATCGCTTGAGGCTCGGCCTCCTAGGTTGTCTGAGCGATAGTACCACCCAGACCGATAGTGGTACCGCCTAGACACAGTCTTCCAAACTGTGTCAGGCGTTGGTACTGCCAAACTAGGTGGTGGTACTGTCTAGTCTCAAACTGATAGGTAGTGGTATCGCTAGTTGTTAGTCTGGTAGGTGGTAGTACCGCCCAATATTGTAGGTGGTACTACTAGCACCTCGAAAACCTAGGGATTTAAATTTTAGCTCTAATTTTTTAAGTCATTTGGGATCTATAAATACCCTACAAATTCCTACTTAAAAAATATATGAAAGTAGAATAAAAACTCTATGATTCCAAGATTGTAATTTCTTAAAGTGTAGAGTCCCTCCTCCTAGTGTATGAGAGAACACTTGTAAAAGAGGGGTGTAAAGGTTCTCTCTTGAGCCTATGAAAAAGAAAAAGAGTTGTAAGGATAGTTGATCTTCACCCATTGAAAGAAGATTGGTAGTGAAAGTCGGTGACCTCTAATGTAGAGGAATCAGGAGTGGACGTAGGTCACGACGACCGAACCACTATAAAATTTTGTTTGTATTTACTTTATACTTTTTATTTACATTACAAACTGATTTAACTTACTCTCACTATACTCATTATGCTTTCATATATTTTTAAGTTAAACACCTTTCTAATACAATTTTATTGAATGAAGTTTCAGTTGGCAATAGAGCCAAGTTTTTCTCGATTGGTTTAACACCAAAGATAATGGCCTTTACTAACAATCTAGAGAGATACTCTATCACTCATCCTCCTATGTTCAATGGGATGAACTACACGCATTGGAAAACTAGAATGAGAATTTTCTTGCTTTCTATGGATTTTGATTTATGGAACATTATTGAAAGCATTTTTAAAAAGTCTACCAAACCAATAAACAAATGGAATAATTTAGAGAAGAAGACTTTCTCTTTGAATGTTAAAGCGATGAACGCTTAGTTTTATGCTCTTGATAAAAATAAATTTAATCGGGTTTCTATATGCAAAACTACACATAAGATTTAGCACACACTCAAAATCACACATAAAGGCACAAGTAGAGTTAAAGAGTCAAAAATTAATCTTTTAGTTCATAGCTATGAGTAATTTTGTATGAAACCAAGCGAAATCATTGGAGACATGCACACCCGTTTTACAGATGTCATCAATGGTCTAAAAGCACTTAGTAAAAGTTTTTCTAATTTTAAACTTATTAATAAGATATTAAGATCATTTTCAAAAAGTTGAAATCCTAAAGTAACAGCAATACAAGAAGCAAATGACCTAAATAACTTTCTACTTAAAGAACTTATCGGGTCTTCAATGACCTATGAAATGACATGTATTGCATATGATGAACTTGAGAATAACCTTCTAAAGAACATGAAGGACTTGACACTTAGAACAAAAGAAGTCCACTCAAGCGAAAGCTCAAATGATGATGACATAAAACTCCTCACAAGTAAATTTAAAAAATTTATAAAATATGAAACTAAGAACAAAAATAAACTTAAAAAGAAAAAGCTGCCAAAGAAAAAGAAAGCACTTAAGGTGACTTGGGATGAATCAAGTACATCTGAAGACGATGAGCTAACCAACAAAGATGAGGTGGTGAACTATGGCTTGATGGCTTTCGACGATGAGGTATACAACTCAACTGAAATGTCTTTACCTTACAATGAATTACAAAATGCTTTCCATGATTTATTTGATAAATGTAAGCTAGTTGGCAAAAAATATAAGTTGTTAAAAAAGGATCATACTTCTCTTACTAGTAAATTTGAAAAATTAAAAAATGAGCATGATAATTGTATGTTAACTCCTTGAATTAAATGTGAAGAATTAGACTCATGCAAAAAGGAAAATTTGTTATTATAATAAATGTTAGATAAATTTAAAATTGATAGTAAATCTTTAAACATGATTCTTGCTAATAAGAGTTATGTTAATAGAAAAAAAGGAATTGGTTTTGTGAGTAGTAATACTCAACAAAAGCGAACCACATTTGTTAAAGGACCCATATTAAATGTTTTCCTTGAAAATAAATATAATTTTTATAGTATACATGGTCATTTTATATATAAATATTTATTTAAAAGATATGACATGTATAAATTAGTTTAGGTTCTTAAAGGAATCATAAATAACCTTATGTCAAAAAACAAGATAGGTAGATCCAACCATGAGAGACCAAAAGTCAAATGGGTACCTAAAGGAAATCCACCTTTCTTATAGACATCTCTATAATCGAAAGCTAATAGTAAAAATAAAATTTTGATAGTGGATGCTCAAAGCTTATGATCGGAGATATAACACACTTCACAAGGCTCACTAACCGAAACAAAATGATTTTGATTAAAAATGCTTTATGTTTAGTGAAATTATACTTAATGATTTAATTATTTAATTATTTAATTATACATGATGATTTGAAGTCTGGATGATTTTTGTGATGAATCTTATTTTTTGGTTTTAAACTTGATGTATAGTTTTGACAAAAAAAAAAACTTGGGCATGCTTGTATAAAATTAATCACATGAATTGAAACAACTAAAAAGAGAAAAGTATTTTTCTTGAAAAATTCTCAATCTCTATATTATCGAGTTTTTCAATAAAAGATCGATGAATTTATGTTATTTTATGAATCTCTTGAACTTCTAAATTTGAATGAGTTTTTTCCAAATCTTTCACTTGATACTTAAGATTTATTCTAAATGAATCAAGATCTTTTGTCTTGTATGTTTCTTTTTCACTATTTATAAAAAGAGAAGTATTTAAATGAATTATGATTTTTCTTTTGAATTCTAGGAATTATAACTTAAAATTCTTAATATATAAATCATGATCTTGACAACTTGAGATTTCTTATACATGACTCAAGATATTTTATTCTCCTATACTTCTTTTACTATTTATTAAATAGAATATTTTTTTTGGAATTCATGACTTTAGATTTCCCTTACTATTTGGTTTCTTAAGATTTCATTTTATTTTTTTAAAAGAAGATAAAAATGAATGATGTATTTTGGTATTCACATGATCTTTGATATTATATCTTTCTTGACATGAATTTCAATATGTATAATTCTTTTGTATTTATGGTTGTATACCTTATGTGATGCTTAGAGAATTGATATAAAGGGAAATTAATTACACTATTGTATTATTTCCTTCTTCTTTTTTACAATGATAAAGGGGTGAAAGAAAATTGCTAGCATCTCAAGAGAACCAAAAGTACTAGTTTGAATGTTAAATTTAGGTAAATTATTAAATCTCCCAAAAGAAGATTTCTTGATTGTTAAATCTCTCAAATTGTTAAATCTCAATGCATAAACTATTCTTATACATTTTTCAGATCATGATCTTGATTTCTCAATTTTTATGACTTAAGTTTTCTTTTTAAATCAAGATTGTATCCTATCATTCCTTCTATTTATAAAAAAAGAGATTTATCAAAAATGATACATGGTCTTTTGGTATTCATGACTTGATCTTTTATTTTTTTTATGATTGAAATATTAATATAAATTTATTATTGTTATTTATCTTTGTCATGATTTAAAATTTGATGTAAAGGGAAAAGAATTATAATATTATATTCTTTCCTTCTTTTTGATAATAACAAATGGGGAGAAAGTATTGCTAGCTTACATATTTCAAAGAGAAGAAATCTTATTAGCTTGCACATTTCAAGGAGAAAAACTTACTAGCTTGAACATTGTAGGGAAAAACAAAATTGCTAAACTTGCACGTCCCTAAAACTTGCTAACTTGCATATTCTAAAATAATATAAAATTTGCTGTTTACCATCTTGCATTCTTTTTCAAAAACTTTGTAGCTTGAACATTGTAAAGAAAAACAAACATGTTATCTTGCACATCTCAAAAGAAACAAAAATTTTGCTAACTTTCATATGTGAAAAACTTGCTAGCTTGCATATTTAAAAAAACTTACTAGTTGTACTTTTCCTTTTTATTGATGATGAAAGAGGAAAAGGTATGATAATGATCATGCATGGTATAATAAAATTTTATTATGTATGATGGTTTGGATGTAATACTTGAACTTATGATGTAAGTAATGATATGATGTATTGCATATAATTCATGATTGAAATTATGGCATGTTGATAAAAGGAGTTTAGTTTAAACTCCGTCATTAATTGGTTGCCATCATAAAAAAGGGAAAGATTATTGAATCTCGGATTTTGATGATAAAATCAATTGATAAGTTTATGATCTAATCTGCATTTTGAGTGACACAAGACTAACTTCGATTAGAAAAGGCAAATCGATTAAAGCAAAAGGAATCGAACGTTAGGTCAGAGTAAAACATGTTAGAAGATTGGATGTCAAGCTAGAGGATCGGTCAACGTACCGGTAGAAGGACTTAGTGCCATGAGTTCAGGCATCGGGCTGAAGGATCGGATATTGCACCAAGTATATCGGATATTGCGAAGGTCAACATGCAGATTAGACAATATGTCGAAGGAGATGACGATGCGTCGAAAGATTAGACAAAGAATCGGATAAACTAATGATATGCCAAACAATATAAGATTTATGCTTGTATTAATTTGTCTAGATCGAAGTAGTTTAGGTTTAATTGAGTTAGTTTTGAGTGTAATCAGGCTAACTCAATTAGGGGCTCATTGGACCGGAGTTAGGGCTATTATGGGCCAAGAGAAAGGCCCATTCAGTGATCTTTAGCTGGCCTAAGCAGTGGCACTGCTTGAGGCTCAGCCTCCCAAGCTGTCTGGGCGATGGTATCGCCCAGACCGACGGTGGTACCATCTAGACACAGTCTTCTAAACTATGTCAGACAATGGTAATACCAAACTAGGTGGTGGTACTGCCTAGTGTCAAACTGATAGGCGGTGGAACCGCTAGTTGTTAGTCTGGCAGGCGGTGGTACCGCCTAGTACTGGCGGTGGTATTGTCAGTACCCCCGAAAATCCGGGGATTTAAATTTTGGCTCTAATTTTTAAAGTCATTTAGGGTCTATAAATATCTTATAAATTTCTGCTTTAAAAATATACGAAAGTAGAACAAAAATTGTGACTCCAAGATTATAATCTCTTAAAGTATAAAGTTCCTCTTCCTAGGGCTTAGTGATAGTCCTAAGGGAGATGTGTGAGGGAACACTTATAAAAGATAGGTATAAAGGTTCTCTCCTGAGCCTATGAAAAGGAGAAAAAGTTGTAAGGGTAGTTACTCTTTGCCCATTAAAAGATCGGTAGTGAAAGCCAGTGACCTCGAGTGAAGAGAAATCGAGAACGGACGTAAGTCACGACGATCGAACTACTATAAAATCTAGTTTGCATTTACTTTATGCTTTTTATTTATATTACAAACTGATATACTTACTCTTACTACGCTTATTATGCTTTTATATATTTTTAAGTTAAGTATCTTTTTAATATGGCTTTATTGAACAAAGTTTTCAAATCGACGTAAGTTTTATGAAAGCACTAATTCAAACCCCCCTCCCCCCCCTAGTGTCGTCACAGTCCTAATAGTATTGAGTAGCATGGAAACGATTCCTATATATTGTGACAATAACGGGGTGATCTCTCAAGCAAAGGAACCCCGGTCTCATCAGAAGTATTCTGAGAAGGTTCCAACTTATTAGAGAAATCGTGGCCTGTGGAGATGTAACAGTGGAAAAAGTTCCATTTGAAGATAACATTGCAGATCCACTAATGAAGCCATTGACTCAGATTATATTTGAGCATTATAGAGGTCTGATGGGGATTAAACACATAGGTGATTGGCTTTATGTCAAGTAGGAGATTATTAGTTATACGTGCCCTACAAGCCAATCATGTGAGTGATGGCACCTATGACACATTACGATGATCTCTTTACTTATTATTACTGATATTTTATCGCATATTATCTGGATCTATATTGTGATGTCCTTGGATCTGTGCAATAGGAATCGAATCGTAATAAGATCATGATAATGAGATCGATTCACCTTTAAACATAGAACCTAATCATCCTAGTCATAGGTTATTCAAGAAAGACATCGAGATAACCGGATAGATTAGTGCACTATATTCTTGTCCATATGATGGAGGTGGCTGGTCTCATGGTAGCTCATGTGGGGATACTAGAGGTATAGAGTAGGTGCTCATTGGAGAATGAGTTCATTGATTGATACGCTTACGGAATGTTGGATGGTTAATGATATATGATGTCATGCATCAATTCTGCAATCTCAGTTGTGTGTTTGGTCTTTAGACTTGAGACACTAAAGATGCCTTATATGAGTATTACATTCTTTTATACTATGCTTACAAGTTTGAAAGTTTCAAATCTAGTACAATTAGTTCTTGGGAATGACAGCCAATCTTACGAAGGCAATTGAGTATCAACAAAGGATCATCCACTCTCGATATCACGAGAGGAATATCTCATATATGCTCGTTCAGACAAAATCTTTGGCCAAGGTCGTTCCGATTGAGAGAGAAAGAGTTCTCCGAGAGAATCTGATTAGAGCGAGACTTAGATAGGATTTTATATGGGCCTAACGTTACCTTACCCAATATATGTTCTTTGGGATATTAGATGGATGAGAGACTATAGACACATAGTAATTGAGGACAAACATGTCTAATGGATTATATCCTCTGTAGCATCTAGGGACTATAGTATAGTGGCCTAGTGCATCCATAGTAGGAGATTGCTAGTCATAAGTGCCCTACAGGCTAATCACGTGAGTGATGACACATGTGACATGTCATACAGTCTTTTTACTTATTATTATTATTATATTTTGTACTTTATATTGCTTCTTGTATAAATATATTATGATGTCAATGGGTATATGCAATGGGAATCAAATCGTAATAAAATCACGATAATGAGATCGATTTACTTCTAAACATGGACCTTAAATAATTCTAGTCATAAGTTATTCGAGAGAGACATCAAGATAACCGGACAGACTGCTATACTGTATACATATCCATATGATGGAGGTGATTGGTCTCATAGCTGCTCGTGTGGGGACACTAGGGCTATAGTGTAGATGCTCATTAGAGAATTAGTTCACTGATTGATACGCTCATAGAATGTTGGATGGTTGATGATGCCTTATTGTCAAACAGTGATTCCGTCATCCCAGTGGTATACCTGGTTCTTAGACTTGAGACATCAAGGATGTTATGTATGAGTACTCCACTCTTTGATACCAGACTTATAAGTTTAGAAGTTTCAGATCTAATACAGTTAGTCATCAGGAGTGGCAGCAAACCTTACAAAAGCTATTGAGTATCGATAGAGGATCATCCACTCTCAATATCATGAGAGGAATATCTCATATGTTCTTGCTCAGATAAATTCTTGGCCAAGATCATTCAGATTAAGAGAGACAAAGTTCTTAGGAGACTCTGATTAAAACAATACTCAAAGAGAAACTATATAGGCATGATAGCACCATGCCCAATATACGATCTTTAGGATATTAGATGGATGAGAGATTATAGGTACATGATAACTAATGATATATAGGTCCAAAGGATTTGATTCATCTATATCGTCTAGGGACCGTGGCGTAGTGGCCTAGTACGTCCACAATCGATGAGTCAAATGAATTATTATGGAGATAATAATTCACTAAGCTAGAAGGAGTTCTGATATATATGACTCATAACCAGCTTGATATTAGGCCTAGAGGGTCACAAACATATGGTAAGGGTTGGAACAAGTAGAGGTTCGGATATGAGATATCTACTAAAGCCCCTGAATTATTGGATCCTATATATGAGATCCAATAAGAGCTAATAAGATATTATTCGATAGAGACTCACTAATCTAAGTGTAAAAAAATTTTGGGGGGCATCATATGTACAACGGAAGAACATTAAAACAAAATCCTAAATTTTCCAAAAATGTGTTCGTCGTCGTGCAAAGATTGGTGCGCAAAAACCCGTGAAACTTAAGTCCATGTGTGAGATAGTGACTTACTATTAGGACTCTAGCTAGGAGAGTCCTAATTGAGTTTCATTGAAAGGGGTATTCATGTAAAACCTATCTAGCTGACCCCTATTACAAAGGTGAAAAGACCAGCTAAGGTTAGGAGGTTGCTTCTTAGAGTAGGAGTCTTATTATGAGTTGGTTAGAAGTAGGAGTCCTATTAGGAGTTGGGGTTTAGAAGCTCTATAAATAGTCATGTAATCATCCTCTTTTAATAAAAAAAATGAATCTTTTTAGCAGCCTTTGAGCAGCAACCTGGAGGAAGGAACTCCTATAGAGTTCTAAAGAGGTCAATCCCCTAAAGAGATCAACCCCAAGCTTAAAATCCTTAAGGGTTCTAACACTTGGTATTAGAGCAGCATTCTTAGCATCTTGCTACCCTTCCATAGCCATCTATTAGCCCTCCACAGCCACCCAAAGCAATTCTCATAATTGCTTAAAAGATCATCGCCGAATTCCACCGTCATCTCCACCACCGTGGATCATTCTTTGATCTTCCCGTGAATTACAATAGGTTATGGTTTCCTATCTTACTACTACTGCAATTTAGTTATCCTTATTCAAAAATCCAAAAAAAAAAATTGTTCCTATATTGATGCATAAACTTTTCATTGCAAAGTTTTCATCTCTACGACGAAAGATGCACTGCAGAATTCCAACAGCATAGTACATATGTTTGATCTTGCTATTGCATATTTTCTATCCAAATCTCTACGAAATTTTTACGACAACTTTGACACTTATTAACAGCGGATTCCCATTTGGTTTAGTCAAAAAATTCTCAATATAAACCACTGACCTTTTACGTCCAATCTACTACACTTTAGACGTAAAAATTTACTGTAGTACCTTTCCGTGATCCTCAATTTTTCCGAACCTTCCACCACCCCATGTTATTAACTCATCAACAAAAAAAAGATAGGGACATCTTTGATCTATAAGCATATGCTATGGCTTCTTAAGATCCAATTGATGCCAAATTTGAAGCATGGGAATCTCGGATTGAATCGCGGCATGAATCGTGCTTGGAGGACAAATTACGCGCTTTGTTTGTAGAATTCAGAATTTGATAACCGTCGAGTCCAACCAAATCTCAGTAAGGAGAGAGTTCAAAAAGACCTCTAAAGAAGGAGAGACAACCCTCGGACATGCTTCACCCACGCATAAGGGTGGACTTCCCGCGATGGGAAGGAGACCTAGCGGGGTGGATTTCGCGCACCGAACGTTACTTTCGCTACTACCAAATATCATATGATGTTATAGTAAAAATTACTGTCATCTACCTTGAAGGAGATGCTATTCAATAGTATAATTGGCTGGAATACAATCATGAGGCTCCGACATGGAATCAATTTAAGAACGCACTATTGAATCATTTCAGACCTACGGAGTATGAAAATATCGATGGCGAACTCGCAAAGATTCGACAAACCTCTATGATTCAAGAGTATGAAACTAGGTTTGAGAAGCTATCCTACCTTACTCATGAGTGGACTAACTGTCAATTGTTAGGAATATTCATCGAAAGGCTCAAGCCAGAGATAAAAGGGGAGGTTAAGGCATGGTAGCCCTGTACCGTGATAGCTACGATTTCTTTTGCCCAAATATAAGAACGGCTCAACCATGATGCTCAAAGGATGAGAACCTCTCCTAGGCTCATAGCATATAAACCTCCTTCTGCTCCTAGCCATCCTTTGCTGCCAAAAAAATTGACAAAAGAAGAACTACATGACCAATCAGCAAAGGGTCTTTGTTGGCATTGTGACGAGCCATAGAACCACGATCATTGCTATAAAAGGGGCCACCTCCTACTGATTGAACCTCTTAAAGACATGGAGGAGGAGGTATAGGAGCATGAGGAAGAGGTCGTGGATGAAGAACTATAGTTGGTTGATATTATAATGTATGCCCTTGCTAGTTATATGTATCCACAAATGATAAAAGTGGGAGGATTTCTGAAGCAACAACCTATCACCATTCTTATTGACAATGGGAGCACTAATAATTTTATGAACAGCAAAGTTGCTATCTGGATGGCCTTACTTATCAAGAATTATAGCAGGTCTGACGTTACGGTTGCCGACGGACGAATTTTGAAGTATGATCATGGTGCCCGCGGGTGAAACTATTGCTACAGGACCAAGAGATAATTACATATTTTTTCCTCCTCCCTCTTGATGATTATGAGGTCGTGTTCGGTATCGAATAACTGATGACATTATGTGATGTTTCCTGGAACTTTGTGAAACTAATTATAAAATTTTATAGTAAAAAGAAATAGGTGATAGATACTGCACGGGAAACGTGGGGGAGACGTAATGATGATTTGCACACAACGAATGGAGAAGGTTTTGCACAAAGCATGCAATGGCTTTTTGGTATAACTTGAGTAGCAAACTAAGGGAGAGCAATAGAATTTGAAGATCCAAACCTACTTCCTTTGCTTGCTGAATTTTTTGATATATTTGACGAACCGCGCAACCTACCTCCTACCCGTCGGCATGATCATTATATATCGATTCTTTCAAGCAAACCTCCAACAAATACTCAGCCATATCGGTATCCACATCTCCAAAAGGATGAAATAGAAAGGATTATAAAAGAGATGCTCGAAATATAAGTTATTCGGCCAAGTTGTAGCCCTTACTCTTTATCGGTGCTCCCTGTACGAAAGAAGGACGGAACATGGCGAATATGCATTGATTACTGAGCTCTCAACGGCATAACTATCAAGGACAAATACCCTATTCCAATAGTAGATGAATTGCTTGATGAATTAAAGAGAGCACAAGTGTTCACAAAGTTGAATCTTCGATTCGGGTATCATCAAATATGAGTGTGCGAAGAAGACATACCGAAAACCGTCTTTTGAACATACAACGACCACTACAAATTTTTGGTAATGCCCTTTGGTCTCACCAATTCTCCCTCCACCTTCTAGAGCCTTATAAATAATATTTTTAGGAATTATCTTTGTAAGTTTGTGTTAGTTTTCTTTGTTGATATCCTTATTTACAACCCTTCTCTTGAAAGTCATTTTCAGCACTTATGACTTATTTTGATAATTTTACAAGAACATATTCTTTTTGTCAAAAAATCGAAGTGCAGCTTTCTTTAAAAGAAGGTGGAATATCTTAGGCATATCATATCAGAGGAAGGTGTGGTGTTGGATCCCTCCAAAATTGAAACAATGCAGAACTAGCCAACCCCAAGGAACAAAAAATCGCTACGTGGCTTTCTTGGTTTAATAGGCTACTACCACAAGTTCATAAAAAACTATTGAAAGATCACTGTACCCCTTACTTCCTTGTTGAAAAAAGATGCTTCCCAATGGTCGGACAAAGCCACCACTACCTTCGATGAACTTAAAACTGCAATGATGACAACACCCGTACTAGCGCTACCCGACTTCGGCAAGACTTTCGTTATTGAAGTTGATGCCTCTAGAGTCAAAATTGGTATTGTACTAATGTAAGATGGCCGCCCTCTCACTTATACCAGTAAGGCATTATCTCCTTCCCATCGTAGGATAACTATTTATGACAAGGAGATGCTTGTGATTGTGCATGCGGTGACCAAATTGAGACTGTACTTGATCGGGCGATGCTTTGATATCTTCCCCCAAGCAGCAAAAATGGGTAACAAAGCTTCTTAGATATGATTATGAAATAACTTACAAAAAGGGGAAAGAGAATGTTATTGTAGATGCGCTTTCGCGGCTACTTGAGCAAGCTAAATTTTTGGTCGTTTCACTTCTGACCAGTGACTTCCTTGAGGATATTAAGAAGGAATGACAGGAAGATCTAGAGACTAGTAAAATCATAAAAAAAATTAGAGGAAGCACCAAGCTCTATAGCTCATTACAGTTGAGACTCAAAAGAATTGCACTATAAGGGACTCATTGTACTTGTACTAAATTCTACTTACATATAGACCATCCTTCAAGAGATGCATTCCACACCTACAGTTAGGCACTCTGGGTTTCCTAGAACCTATAAGAGAATTAAGCAAAAATTTTATTGGGTAGGGATGAAAAATATTATTGCTAAATTTATGGTACAATATGATATATGTCAACGACATAAAACCGAGTCAGTGGCAAGTCCTGAAAAGCTGCAACCTCTACTCGTCCGGACTCAATATGGATTGATATATCAATGGACTTCATTAAAGGACTTCCCACATCATAAGAAAAAAGTACAATTCTTGTCGTGATTGATCACCTTACAAAGTATGCTCACTTTTGTACTGTTCGTAATCCCTACACTGCTTCTAGTATTGCTTGAATCTTTATGAAGAATATTATAAAATTACATGGGATGCTGAGATCTATTGTAAGTGATCATGATAGGGTCTTCATGAGCAGATTTTGGACAAAGTTATTCCAGATGCAAGGCACTAAATTGAAAATGAGTACGGCGTATCACCCACAAACCGACGGCCAGACTGAAGTGGTGAACAGGTGCTTGGAGGCATACCTCATATGCTTCACCAATGACATACAACAAGAACTTTAGAATGCCAAGGACACACCGTCGAGGAAGTATCGATGACACACTGTAAAAATTTTAGAAATGTCAAGGAAACGTCAAGGTAACGTCGAGGACACATGACTCAAATACCAAATGATAAAACTCTAATGTTTTATCTAAGAAAATAGATAGAGATTTGATCGCTTCGAGGGGATCAACCTCCAAATTGGCCAAAGGCTTTACGTTACACTTGATTGCTTAAAAAAATAGCTAAAGATATTATATATAGATATATATATATAGTTATTAATCCTTAGTCGATCAGATTATGATTTCTAACAAAAATAAAAATAACAATCCCTAATTTGCTATATCATGCACTCCTGATATAATTAGAATAAACTTAAAAATTATTATCATAATTAAAAAACTAAATAAAAATTAAAAACTAATATCCCGTTCCTTAAAAACAAACAGTTTCCTCGTACCGCCACTTCATGCTTTCGGCCACAACTGAGAAGACAATTGTCAAGATGGAGGGAGAAGCGCTTGCAACGGAGTTCTCATTGACGATACACAAACACAATAAAAGTTCGCGTCCCAAATTACGGGCAGGCCCTGGCGCGGTGAAGCCTTTCCATTTTCACTTTTATGGCCCCCACGCTTATGAGTCAAGTAAGATGTACTCGTGAGATTTAAACGTGCGTAAGTAGTCCAGAAAACCAGGGGTTTTGATAGACTCACACCTCCGTCCAACTACTCGACGATTTACCTGCCGTGTGATTGGACAAAGCTGGGCCCTTCATCCGACGACAAGTTAAGTGAGACAGGTCACGCACTCTGGCGCTCTAGAAATAGAACTATGTCGGACGTATTGAGTCCATTGTCTTAAATTCTTGTGCATGTATTTAGTCAAATGAGACGTCAACAAACACTGTTCGTAGAGATCCAGATATTTCACTCAGATCCTTTCTTGAGCAAGCAACTTGCACAAGTCAAATCCACATCTATTCTATCTCGTATTAATTGTTGATCCTGCAAAGCATGAAGAAGATGAAGATGCTGATGATGATACTGGTCCTGCAGCTCACTCCAACGCAGATGACAGTGACTCAACGCCACAATGTTCGTCCATGGCCACGCGGATACCATTCATCCACCTGTGGTGTTCGTCGTTGCCTTTGCTCGTTTGGTCTGCTGCAGAGGATCTCATTTGGTCTGGTGCACAACAACAACAGGAGTAATTGCGTGACAGCGGCCTCACAGAGTCACCGGGGACCCCCAACCAAGAGCCCACAGTCCCAGGGAATTGTTCTTTCCCACCTCCTCCTCATCTGGCTCACAAGAGGCACACACAGCGATGCACAGGTCATCTTTCTCGAGGGATCTTGTGCTGTAATCTGGAAGTCTTCTCCAGTCCGATGATCTAGCAACAGCCACAACTCAGTGCCCCATTCGATGCCTCTGATTGCAACGCAGCCCTTGGCAGGAGGCTTCTGCTGTTCCCTGTGCCAACAAAGATCCAATCTTTACTGTGGTTAGTGAGAGACTAGTAGTAGGCTGTTCACTTGACCTTAGAATTCCTTTCTCTTGATTCACCACAGGATCTGAGAGGGCAGTGGCAGTCCATAGCTGTCCCATCAATAGCCTTCGAGCATTGTCACCAGAATCCTGCCCATTCTAACTTCCGCGAAGAGGACTATGTGATGGAACGAAGAGGGTATTTTGGTCCTTTCAGCGGTCCGGCAGGACCTATATAAACGCCACGAGAGGGGAGCAGAAGAAGAGGAAGACGGGCAGCTTCGCTGTGGTTGCGACGACAGCAGATGAGGCTCGCCAGCTTCCTCCAGTGCGGTTGCGGGGCGCCGCGGCCCGAGGAGAAGCCGCAGGCGGCCCGGACGGGGACTGATCCCCGTGACC
This sequence comes from Musa itinerans, assembly GCA_001649415.1. Taxonomy (NCBI): domain Eukaryota; kingdom Viridiplantae; phylum Streptophyta; class Magnoliopsida; order Zingiberales; family Musaceae; genus Musa; species Musa itinerans. The sequence continues at coordinate 64,514 of LVTN01000883.1, read as the reverse complement.
GTGGCCGCCATCGCCGCAGCCGCGGGAACAACGCCTCGACGCCCTGGAGGCCGTCGCTCGCGGCGATCTCCGAGAACGGCGCGCCGACGAGGGCGGCGGCGGGTGCCCGAGATGGAAAGACGACCGCTGACGGGGTGGAGAAGCACAAGGCCGTCGTCTCTCGTCGGGTCCTTCCTCGCGATCACAGTGGCCACGACCGGTAACCCCTCCCACCCTCGAAGTCTTCTTGTATTGATTTCTAGGCTTACATCTATCAGAAATCGCACGAATGATCGTCACAGCTTTGGTTTGTTTGATTGATTCGAGGAACCTCCAAGCAAACAATTGAAATGGCAACTGTTGTTGACCTTGTCTGCTTCTGTAGGATTCTCCCTTTGACGTGTTTGTAGAAATGACAACTATTGTTGGTCCTGTCTGCCTCTGTAGGATTCTCTCTTTGATATCACTGTATAGTCCCGCGGTCAGATTGGCTGTTATTAGTTACTATGCTCCAATACAACAGATTCATCTAAAAACTATGGATTATGACAATTGCAGTGGCATTCCTCTGTACAAGGTATTGTTATTGAGAAATTTGGATTAATTTCTATGATTACTGTGTAAGCTCAAATACATTAAATTCGGAATCTGGCAAAGTATTTGTTCCTCTCTTGATTGAGTTGATTGGTAAATCACAGACTTGTTTCTGGATGTTATTTGAGGAGTTCTTATTGTTTTCTAGTTTTCCAAAAATTTCTTCAGAATTGTCATTTTAGTTCTTGAACTCATCATGTATGCATATCAATCTCCAATCTCTTAAGCCATATAAATCTAAGTTAACTCTGTATGGTAAAGCTACAGAGATTACATCCAAAGTTACAGTTTTATAAGACTAGAAGATGTTTGTCTAATTCTATGCTTTCTTTCTTATTCTTATCATTTTCTCCTGCCATAATCATCCGATAGTTCCCTATTCTCCTTCCATCTTTCTTGTTAGAGATGTAGTGGTTCACCAGCCACACTTCCAGAATCTTAAAAGACATACCTCTCTAAACCTTGAAATACACACCTTTATGCTTGAAACTTGAAATAGAATGGGAGAGAATAAAGCCTTTATGCTAATGGAGGGATCCTAGGAACTTTGGGATAGCAATTTGGGAATCATGAGAAAAGAGGAAAGGTCATAGACTAATTCATTTAGCTTTTGAGGAAGTGAAATTTTTGGGAGGAACAAGATGGATCACATCACCTAAAAAGCATCATCTCATTCGAAGATTATACTTTTAGTCAATGGTCAAATTATAATTCTGAAGTTAAATATGATGGAAAATTCTATGATTTTGGCTTAAAAGTTTTAATATGCAAGTGCCTGTGCGCCCACTGGCTAGCATCTTTTACCAAAAGGACCAAAGTTATACAGTTTTGGACCGGGGATTAGCATCTCGAACTTAGTTCATTTTTGTGCTCTGATGAGCATGCAGTAGCCCGTAACAGGTTTTTGAAGTAAATAGTAAAGAACATGAGAAATTTCATTTAATTTCCAACTAGTGCTTGTTGATACTGTACAGAGGAAATATTTGAAGTGGAAGTAAGCTTTTTTTCTTAGTCTCCTTTTGATGCATCCTCATGGCACTTTTTTCTGTTTTCAGGTTTTCAGATGTTTCTTCAGTTGTGCCGGCATTTAGTCCCACTGCCTTTTTGTTCTAGTGCCTAATTCAGTGTTCATCTGCGATGAAAAAGAAGAAGAGAAGAGTGAAGGATGACCGGAAGATGAAGAATGTTTTGTGCAAGATTTAGTGATTTTGTACCATTTACTCAGCAGTCACTTCTTCCTATTCATCCTTCCTTTTCTGTATATTTTCCCTTTACAAATTCTTGTGTATACAAAAACTAGAATGAAATATGTAAATATCAGAACATGACAATTCAGATCAGTATCTCCTGATGTCTGAAAGTTATGTAATTCTTGACTTCTTCAACAGTCCAATGATTTCACTGAAAGCAGGAGTGCAGTTCAGAAGAAGCTTCAAACTGAGCCACACTGTGGCTGTAGCTTGAACTTCTGCATCTCTCTTGTTAAAAGGACAATTTAAAGTTTCTTTCTTGCCCTCCTGTTTATTGAAACATTGACTAATTTTTGTGTTTGTGTTGTTGATAATTGATAAACTATATTAGTTTGATATAAAATTCGAGTAGAATGATGTTACTAAATTTACTCTCATCAATAACTATGATCCCAAACTATTATTTATAAATTTATTGCATACTGTAACAAGACATTTGAGAATGTCTGTTTTTGTATAGTTTTCATTGTATTGCAGTGTGTTGATGAAACTGCCTTCTCATTTTCATGAAAAAAAATGAATCATTTATCTAAATATGATAAAGGAATATGTAAGCCAATAGGTAATGGATTCATTTCACATGTGTAGTTAGAGTTAATGATGGTGGGTTACAAACCATCAAAATGATTAACTGAGAAAAATTATAAATTGAAATATATTATTAAGAGATATAATATTAAAAGATGTAAATAATGATATATCTGTAAATACACTAACACAAAATGATCCATACATATACAAATAGCACTTACATTTTCAAGATGAACATGAAATTTGAACGAGAGTGATATGAAAATTCACATAATTTTTTCTTTATGTTTCTTAGGACAATTATTTTACACTAACAAACTAATATGATCAGATATCTAGTACTGTCTTCTCATGCCAACACCTTCTTCTATGCCCATTACTAATTCTTATGCAAAATGAATTAAAATAATCATTCTTTTAAGCTCACTATATATGAAGATTAAGACTACAAAATGCATGATATCACCATCTTTCTAGTGCACTAAATGATGTACCAGTGCATAAGGGTCTCGCCAATGTGAGATATGGGAAGAGTCAATGTACGTAGCTTTTAGGAGGATCTGGAGAGGGTCAATATACATAGTATTATTTTTAAATATATGCTACTTTACCTCTAAATTTACATAGTTTTATCTCTAAATATACGGTAATATGAAGTTTAAGAAAAATCAATATACATAGTCTTATTTCTAAATATAGAAATATTATTTTTTTAACTCGAATCCTGATCTCCAAGATCATAAGTGAACAATTTAATCGTTTATATTAGAAATAATATTTTAATGTAATAAACATAAAAAAATATACATAACAACAAAACGAAAGATGTTACATTATTAGATTTATTTTAGCTTTAATAATCATGATGCTCTCAAATAGGTCATGAGAAGATAAAATCATCATTAATATTAAGTAGGATACAAGACATATGCAAATTTATACAAAGATATTTACCAGAAAAAATAGAAGGCTATTATAAGACTTCATAACCTACAAATAGGTGTATATGACAACAAAGAAAAAAACCCTAAAATTATATCTCCATCTCCAACTTATGATTTAAATATTTTCGAAACTCCAAAGGCCACCATAATCAAAATAGCAATAAGACATGTTAGTCATTTGACCTACTCCCACCGCTCAAACAAGTAGCAATGTATTTAACAATTAAGATAAAAGAACAGAGATCTATGGACCCCATTCTTGTCAACTTTTTTTTTGGGGGGGCAAAATTGCACGTGTATCCCTTTAAAGTCAATGGTTTATATATTTATTCCTTTAAATGCTCCAAATATAATTTTAATATATATATATATATATATATATATATATATTGCGGCACTCAAAAAAACATATAAATAGGGTTGTAACTAATCTCATCATTAGCATAATAAACATTAGTTGTCTTAAAAATTATCTTCATAAATTAATATTTTTTGTAAAATATAGTAGCATTTTTGGAACTTTAAAGCTTAATTGTGTTAAAACTCATTAGTAATGGTGCCTATACTTATAATAGTAATTAATTAACATGAGTTTATTGAACATATTCTCACACGACTGAC
>LVTN01000883.1:15481-60559 GCA_001649415.1 Musa itinerans | reverse complement strand
GCCTTTGAAGATATATATATGTAAAAGCACTATTTTCTTGTTTTCTTGCGTCTTGACCGCACCGTAGAGTACCATATACGAGATACGAGCAGATGGTACACTTACCGCCTACGCCGTATGGTACACCGTAAAGTCCATATTCTACACATGTAAATAACTCCGCGAGCACGAAACGGGACGCGATTAGTTTAACATTATTCGCACTCCGTCTTCTCCCCCCCATCGCGAGGGAGCCAGCGAGCCAGCGACTCACCGAGAGCGGCCGAGCCAAGAAGGTAACGGCGAGCCAGAGAAGGCAGGCAAAGGGAGTTATCGAGCGAGAAGCCCCTCGGATCGGCCCTTCCGCGGCACCTCCGCCGTAGATCTCCGGATCGACGACTTCGCTCCATCGACTCCCCGACCGGTGAGCCCCCCGGCGACCCCCTTCCCTCCTCCTCTTTCTGCTTCCGCACGAATTACGGGGTTTCCGATGCGGAATTTTGGATTCGCCATGCCGGCGTGTTGGAATCCGTTGCATCTGTGTCGATCTTGGTTCTTGATTCGTCATCGTTCTTTGGGTATTGAAAATATTTAATGTTGCTCGTGTGTTTAGGTTTTGATTCTTGGAGCTGGGAGCCGAGGGCACTGCGAACCGCGAGATGAGCATCGACAGTCCCGGAACGGTGGAAAGATAGGGTTTTGGCGGCGCGGGTCTGGCTCTGGACCCCATTTAGGGTTCCGGGTGGAGTTCCATGGGAGAGGGGGGAGTCGCGTGCGCACCCTCGCAGCATATCATGGAGAGGTTCCCGATTCCGGAGTCACTCTGTGGGGGCAAAGGCGTGCTTGCTTCGAATCCCTTTGGGGCAGAGAAGAAGACGAGGAATGGCGAGAGGGGGGATGAGGTCAAGAGGGAAGATGAGTTGGGTGCCGAAATAGGTCTGGAACTGGATAGAAGGGCCAAGAAGGGGGAGCTGGAGAGGCATCGGAAGGGGGAGTTGGAGGAAGGGGAGTTGCACAACGGAGAACTGGAGAAGGGGGAGCTTCGAAATGGGGAATTCGAGAAGGGGGAATCAGCTCCAAAGAAATGGCGGAAAAGTGAAGTGGAGGTTGGAGATAGACGGAGGAGAGATGAAGCGGAGAAGGGAGAAATCATTTCAGACAGACGAAATAGAAGAGAACTAGAAAGGGGTGAGTTTGTGCCTGATAAATGGAAGAGATGGAAAGATTTGGAGAAGTTGCAGAATCAGTCAACCAGGGGAAGAAGGGTGGACTCGGAGAAGGGTGACGTCGCAGAGAGATCATTGAAGAACAGCCAGCAGAGCTCCCTGGAGGATAGTCACCGGAGAAATGATAGACGCCCGTGTGATTCCGACCATAGGAAGAGGTCTTCTTCTTCGAGATTGGATGGCAATGTGCATGAGAGGGATGCTAAGAAAAGCTCACGAGTTTCTGAAGTTGAACCTGGTGAGATTAAGCATGATAATGGCAATGGAAGGAGCAGGGACAGGGAGGGCAAGGTGGGAAGGTGGCTTAAATGGCAAGCTATAGAGTCTGAGAGCAGCAACCAGAAATACCATTTTGATTTGTCTGATCAGTCAGGCTCAAGAACTCATCGGAAATCTGAAGAGATTGGTCGTTCCACTAACCCGGAGAGGTCACATAGAAATGAATCATCTTCGACATCGAAGGTTCCATCATCCAGCAGGTACACATCTTCTAGGTTTGACGATCCATCTTTCTCTTCTCGAGGTAGCCATGATAGGCAAGGCCGCAGCCCAGGCCATTCTGAGCGGTCACCAAAGGAGCACAGCCACCATGCTGATCACAGGGACCATAGTCCTCGTCGCTTGGAGCGATCTCCACATGAAAAGAGTCACCACTCTGATCACAGGGATCATACCCCAAGTCGCTTTAATAGGTCTCCACGTCAACGAGCTCGTCACCATGATCATCGAGACCGAACTCCAGCTCATTTGGAGCGGTCACCACATGACAAACGGCAGTCTGCTGATCACCGAGAATCAAACAAGAAAAGTCAAGGTAGCGAAAAGCAGCAGTCCAGCAGACATGATGAGAGATTGGGACGAAAGGAGTACAGTGAAAAAGATTTTCTCAAGAATAAGCCAAGCAGGAGCAGTTGTGACAGAAGCACTATTGACAGACTCGATAAGGAAAAACGGTTTCAAAGTTCAAGTAGGCATTCCAGCGAGACTCCACCTCCTCCTCCACCACCAGTTCTTCCGCCGCCTCCTCCGTTACCTGCTCCTCCACCTCCTCCTTCTCCCCCTTTAGGGGTTATTGAAGAACCATCAATGGAAGAGGATATGGATATATCAGACACTCCGCCACGAGATCCTATAACATCTGATTTTGATGCTGGAAAGTGGTTTTATCTTGATCATTGTGGTATAGAACAAGGACCCTCAAAATTAGTTGATCTCAGACGATTGGTTGATGAAGGGGTCCTCCTTTCTGATCATTTGATAAAGCATGCTGACAGTGACAGGTGGGTAACTGTTGAAAATGCTGCTTCCCCCTTGGTGCCTTTGAACTTGCCCTCTATTGTTTCAGATGTTGTGACCCAGACGGCTAGCCCTCCAGAAGCCCCAGGGAATTTGTTAGTTGATGCTGGAATAATATGTCAGGAAACATCCAGTTCTATGCTGCTGCAAAAGGAGGCAGTTAAGGGGCAGTCTCCAGTCATAGCAGAATGTTTGGAAGATTATCATATAGATGAGAGGGTTGAAACTTTGTTGGGTGGCTACACCATTGTAGGTGGAAAGGAGCTTGAGATTATCGGAGGTAATTTTGTTGATTTTGTGTTTCTTGATCTTTTACTGGACCTTCTATTAGAGCAACAGTAGGGCTGTTCTTGGGCCATGTTTGTATCCAGATCCTACTTAAATGAGGCCCAATAAAGGCCCGAACCAGAATGGTGTAAAAAGCTTGTAGCATATTTCATCTGATTGCATTTCTATATACTCCCAAGGTTTTATGTCAATGATTAACCTTTTCTTGGTTGGTATTTACAATCTTGCAGAAGCACTGAATACAACATTTGAACATGCAGATTGGGAAAAGTGGGGTCAATCTGAAGGTACAGCAAATTCCTCCTCCCTCTTTTTCAATAAATAAAAAACATGCATGCAAGACCTCTCTCTCTCTCTCTCTCTACTTGTCTCTTTTTTTCATTCTATGTGACGTGGTTTTACCTTGAGCTGTTTGTCCTTTTGTTTTCATATATTTTATCCTTTCTCTCCCTCCCTCTATTGTGGTTTCACCCTAAACTTTTTGTCCTTATTACAGTATCTGTTACATAGCCTTTAATTTGTCTTTCCTTTGGTGTGGAAATTTGTTTGTGATCCTTTTGTTAAATTTTGTAGCGTTACTTGTTTATCTTATTCAAATGAATTTAGTTCATTTTGGCATGTGTGTGATATGAGTTACGGAAGTTAGCTAGTGATTAGATTATCCTGCCTCCTCTTCATCTTTTCTGGGCAATGGTCAATTTCTTCATTGGGTTGTTTTAAACCTTCGTTTTCAACTTCTTTCTCTCTCTTCTTATTCCAATGGGTACATTTCATAGATTTCACATGTGAAATATGGAGTATGGATTCCAGAAAAGAAAAAGCTTATGATTTGTCAGCCTTCTTAGTGTGTGTGTGTGTGTGTGTTTCAATTTCATTGGTCAGTTTGGATTCTCTCTATTTTTAACTTCTTCCTTAATTGCCACAAATTAAAATCAGATTATATATAAAAGAAATATGGATGTAGATCCTGAAAAGAAAGGGGAAGGCAGATATTGAAAAAGGATCAAATATGTAATCTTTTTTGTTTGAGGTTGTCCCTTATGTTTGAAGAAATTCAGTCTGCTATTGTTTGCTTCCTTTTTTTGTTTCTTTGATCCTTTTAATATTAATTGACATAAATGGTTTACAGACTATGAGAAGCAGGTGTGTTCTCCATTTTGACATTTTCTTTTTTATGCTGCAACTAATGGTTTTTCTAATCTGTATGTGTTTTTGCAGGTTTCTCAAGATTTAAAGCTCAAACACCATCCATACATCCAAGAGAGGAGGGATTTGGTGGAATTTTTAAAGGTTTCTCAACAGAAAGCAGTGAAATTAAACCGGTTTTTGTACCTTCTGGGAAGGATTATGCTGTTCCTAGTGGTGGTTCAAGTGATTGGTTTGTTGGCAGGTGGTCTTGCAAAGGTGGCGACTGGAAGAGAAATGATGAGGTTGGTCAAGATAAATCTTATAGACGGAAACTTGTCATCAATGAAAGCTATCCTCTTTGTCAAATGTCAAAATCTGGGCACGAGGATCCCCGTTGGCACAGGAAAGATGATCTTTACTATCCTTCCCGCAGCAAAAGGCTTGATCTGCCCCTTTGGGCTTTCTTGTCAATAGATGATAATACTGATAGCAACAGTGATCCAAGCAAAAGTGCTGTTGCTAGCAGATCAGCACAAACCAAGCCATTGTCCCTTAGGGGTGTGAAGGGTACGATTCTACCTGTGGTCCGGATTAATGCATGTGTTGTGAAAGATCAAGGTTCTATAGAACCTCATATGAAAGTCAAAACCAGTGAGCGGCATGTTTCAAAATCTTCAAGGTCTCACTCTAGTAGTGACAGGAATTCTCTTCATGAAGGTTCCTCTCGTTCAAGGAAGCTCCATGAACATGACTTTCAGAGTTTGCAAAGATGCCGGACTATACTCAATATTCCAAAGGATCATATATGCACTATTGATGAATTATCTGTAGATCTGGGTGATTGGTTCTATTTAGATGGTGCTGGTTATGAACATGGACCATTATCATATTTGGAGTTGCAAGAGTTAGTAGGTAAAGGTGCTATCCTAGAACAGAGCAGTGTTTTCCGGAAGAATGATAACACTTGGCTTCCCATTACCATGAAATTGAAGTCTTCTGAAGCTGTCAACTCTGAAGAAGAAGCAAGGACATCCACGGCAAGATTTTCTTCATCTTCCCTTGTGCAGTTGTCATGTGACAACATGAGTACTGCTTCTCATTCATTTCACAGCTTGCACCCTCAATTTATTGGCTATACACGTGGAAAGCTACATGAACTTGTCATGAGGTCATATAAGAACCGGGAGTTTGCTGCTGTTATAAGTGAGGTTTTGGATCCATGGATTAATGCGAAGCAACCAAAGAAGGAAATGGATAAACATTTTCCATTTAACTCATCCATCACAAAAAGCTCTGCTGTTTTATCTCACGATTTGTCAGTGAACAATATCTGGAACTCGGGTTTGTTTCTCGATTCTTGTTTTCATTCTAATGGAAAAGCATGCTGTCATCTTCTGTTGCACTTTTCTGTATGCCTTTACCACCTAGGAAGTTTCTTGGAAATGCTTGTACTGAATGATTGTTTGACATGCACCTGAGCATAAAGTTTAGACTGATCACTAGTGTAGGAAATGAGGCCCCATTCATTTTGGCTGTGAAAAGATACTGCACATTTGAATAATCTCAGGGGGTATCACCAATAAGCATTTGCAAATATACTTATATGTATATAAGCTAATAATACACATGAATATGCAGACATATATTAAGGAGGGCAATTCATATATATATATATATATTATATGTATATATATATGTATATATGTATGTGTATATATATATATGTATGTATATCATCAAATTAATGTACTCCTGAGTCCTGCCAAATTCTATGGTTTGTCATATGAATAGGTGTCCAGTTTTTCTGCAGCACCATATTCGAGTGGCCTTAATTATCTGCACCTAAGAACATCACTTTATGTGATATCTGTTTCTCTGATTTCTTATGCTTAGTTTTCTGCCCTTATGCAGAGGATGGGATATATCGTGAAGGAAAAAGATCAAGATTTCTTGTTGATGAAAGTGATGAGGACTCTGAAATGGAAGACACTTTGCTGTCCAATGAGAAGAATGATTGGTCGTTCGAAGATTTATGTGGTGAGGCTGATATTTTTCAGGATAATGCTACGTCTCAGACGGAGAATGGAAGCTGGGGTCTGTTGAATGGTCGCATTCTAGCAAGGGTCTTTCATTTTCTAAAAGGTGATATGAAGTCACTTCTCTCCTCTGCTGCTACTTGTAAACACTGGAATGCGTCAGTTAACTTCTACAGGAGTATATGCAGACATGTTGATTTGTCCTCAGTTGGACCAAAATGTACTGATACTGTATTGCAAAGTCTTATGGTAGGTTTATTTTTATTTGTATCTTGCACTTAACACATTTATTTGCTTGTTACGTGACTAATCTCAGTTGGCTCTGCAGGGTGGTTATGGCAAGAAAAATCTTATGTCTCTTGTTTTAAAGGGGTGCTTTAATGTTAGTGCTGGTGTTCTTGAAGGAATCCTTCAGCTCTTTCCGCACATAGCTAATGTCGACATCAGAGGATGCAATCAATTTAAGGAATTACAATTCAGATATCCAAATATAAACTGGATAAAGAGATCAAGTTCATTTGGAGCTAAAAATCAGGAGGAATCTCATTCAAAAACAAGGAGCCTTAAGCAGATAACAGAAAATAATTACTTAATATCAAGAACTTATAGGTCCTTAAGTGGTTGTCTAGATGATTCTGGCGATCTAGAAAATTTTGGTATTAGTGAGTCGAATTCTATTGATAGGAAGGATTTTTCGAGTCTCCAATTCAAGCAGGGCTTCTACAAACGACCAAAGTTACTTGATGCTAGAAAGTCCTCGGAACTTCTGTCAAGGGATGCACAGATGCGGCATTGGTTGCACAGGAAGTCTGAAAACAGTTATAAGAAGATGGAAGAGTTTATTGCCAATAGTTTGAAGGACATCGTGAAGGGAAAGAAGTCTGATTTTTTTATGCCTAAAGTACTACCTAAATTCTTGTCTTTCATTATAAAACTTTTAATACCTGCTATTAGTGAAAATGACTTGTATATGTTCTCATTAATGTTAAATTGATGTTACAGATTGCAAAAATCGAAGATAGGATGAGATGTGGTTATTATGTTCGGCGTGGCTTGAGTTCTGTCAAGGATGATATTAGTCGAATGTGCAGGGATGCGTTTAAGTAAGATAATGATTCTTATGACATGTTTGGTTTTGAAATGAAACATATTATTTTTTAATGAGTTATAATGACGGTTGAACTGTGTTTATGGAGTTCTGCTATTTTATTTTCACCCACTTTTAAAAGTAGCTCTAGGGGATTCTTGTCTATGTAGATATCCTGTTGCTAACAGAACATGTTGCTATGTGTGCCTCTGGAGCTTTTCTTTTATATTTTTGTACTGATTTTTTACCTAAAATTTGCATACTTCTGCAGATCAAAAAGCCAGGGTGACGCTGTAGATAGGAGGAAGATTATCATGTCTTTCATTCAACTGGTGAAGAGATTGGAGAACCCAAGGTTGATTATTCAAGGAGACGAATTGATTAAGGCAGTAAAAGATGGTTCTGAAGCAGGATCATATTTTTCTGAATCTAAATATAAAAAGAAACAAAGCAAAGTTTTGAGTGAAAAGAAGAGTATAAATAGGAGTATCAACACATCTTATGCCAATGGAGGAACAGATTATAGAGCCTATGCATTTGATCGTGAAATTAAAAGGAGTCTCTCTAAATTAAAAAAGAGAGAGATGGATTCTGATAGTGAAACATCTGAAGATGATGAAAATGATTTCTCTGAGGATGACAGAGGTGAAGACGAGAGTACTGCTTCTGATACAGAAAGCGACTTGGAAATTCATTCAGGAAGTGGAATGTGGGACTTAAAAGGGGAAATGGATGAGTCCTTAGAGTCAGTGGTGACAGATGACCGTGAATGGGGTGCTCGCATGACAAAAGCAAGCCTGGTTCCTCCAGTTACCAGAAAGTATGAGGTCATTGACAAGTATCTTATTGTAGCAGATGAGGAGGAAGTACAAAGGAAGATGCAAGTTGCTTTACCTGATGATTATTCTGAAAAATTGTTAGCACAAAAGAGTGGTATCGAGGAGTCAGACATGGAAATTCCTGAGGTCAAGGACTACAAACCTAGGAAGAAGCTTGGTGTTGAAGTTTTAGAGCAAGAAGTGTATGGAATAGACCCTTATACACATAATCTCCTCCTGGATTCTATGCCAGAGGAACCAGTCTGGCCCCTTGCAGATAGACATAAATTCATAGAAGAGGTATGATGGAGTGTGCCTTTTTATGTTTTTCTGTTGTCCTCTTTTTTGTTATTGCTTTGTTGCATTCAGATTTTACATGAGTTTTCTTTGTCAGTCGCTTCTTCGTACATTGAATAAGCAAGTCAGACATTTTACTGGTACCGGTAATACCCCAATGGTTTATCCTTTGCAACCCGTTATTGAAGAAGTGCTGAAGAATGCAGAGGAAGTGGGTGACAGACAAGCTATCAAAATGTGCCAGGGCATCCTAAAGGCTATGCGGAGTCGCCCTGATGATAATTATGTTGCTTACAGAAAGGTATGCTTTTTTACTACACAAACTACTTACATTGTCTAAACCAATTTGGTTTGTTTATCCTTAGTTCATTTTGCTCCTTTCATATGCTATATTAGGGGCTTGGAGTTGTCTGCAACAAGCAAGAAGGTTTCGAACAAGATGATTTTGTTGTTGAGTTTTTGGGAGAGGTAACATGGTTCCATTTTCTTCTGTGATTTTTTCATTTATACATAGTGGTAGAGACTTGTACATATCATCTTGTGTCTCTGCCTTTGCAAATCATTTTATTTTTTTCTGCACAAAAGAACATGTAGTAGTAGTACTATCGGTGACATGATGCTAATCTGGGTTGTTCCATCTCAGATGTATTTGCTATTTGTTGTCTCCCTTAGACCTTATCCTTCAGGTTTCATGTTAGGTTTTGGGAAAGTAAATGATCATCATAATTCCATTTTGTTTAATTGTAATTTGGCTTGTCAACTGGATTATCCTTTGTTAGCTTTATTTTTTTTAAATCTAACACATTATTTATATATTTTTGTCATCCTAGCATAACATACAATCTCATGCTTTATATTGTTTTGTTCTCACCATTTGCCCTATCTATCATTAAGCAGGTGGTTGATAACTATTTTACCTGTTTAGCTGTTCCAATCTAAAGCCACTTTATAAGTTACCTTTACCTTTTTCTTAATGTTTGAAATTAGTCTGTTATTTGATTTTGTTGGTTATATTTCTCTTGATATGCTTAAGTCATTTTGCTCGTGTATACCTTCTGTTAAACGCGATAGCTAGTTCTTTCAGCTCTTCAATCACAACTTTTTCAGTCATCAGATTTTTGTCTGAACTATTAGGATTTGTGCATTGGCTGTTGATTTCTTTCATGCAGTCAAATTACCTGTGTGAATTGCTTCCTGATGTTATGTAAAATTTTTCCAACTAATTAGCAAAATTGTTTGAATTAGATTCTTTTTTTTACAATATCTGCTTCTGTTGTCATACACTTGTTGATATATATAAGTTGTTTTTTTCTACAATTTTCTTTTCCTTGGAAATTTGTAGTTTTCTGAGTAGATATATGTTCTTTTGGTGGTGAATCCCGATCCTCCTTTCTTATTGAGTGACAACAGAATAGAAAAAAGAACATGCAGGGAATAAGAAAATGATAAAGAAAGCTGTAAAAGAGGAAGAAAATGAGGAAAAAAAACAAAACATGCAGAAGAATACCAAAGCTATATGTAAGAGAAGAGGATGTAGAAAATAATCAAATATCACATCAGAAATACAAGAATATAAAGCTCTTGAGGTAGAGATTTTTGGGTGTTTTGAAATGAGATCTCCAAGAGTTTTGTAACCAGGTATTCGTTGTCTGCACTATATTTTCAAAGCAAGTTGGCGTAATTAGCATTGGCTAAAAGTTGATTAAGAATTTAAATTTAGAAAAAAAAAATGAAAGATACAAATATGATAAAATATATTTTATCATGCTGATGCACATCTTTGATGCCCTGAGTTGGATTTTTGGATATGAAAGAGCAACAATTGGTCTTGCCTCATCATCTCACCCATTCTTCAATTGGATAGGCCGATGGGGTTCATGTGGAACTTACAATTGAGTCCTATGACTGTCTTAATGCTGTAGGTTGTTCCACTTGCTTGTTTTGGTGATAGAGAAATTAGCTAAAATTGGGTCAGTCCTGGAGCAAAATTTAAAGTCACTATATGGATAAATTAACATATGGTTTGCTTTAGTCTGTTTACATGCTTTTTTTCTCAGTAATTCTTGACACAGGAAACTCAATTTCCTCTGGACTGCTTTGTATCGACTGGTACTCACCGATCTAGGCATGAACCGAGATGCTGTCCGGTCCCTTTTATTTCTTAGTAGATGATTTGTTGTTGTTTTCTTTTAAAGGCCCGATGCATTCTAGGGCTCAGAACTTGCGAGCTTGTTTCCATCTTTGTTTCACTTGAGCATCTGGCTTCCTATGTGTTGTTACATTGATACATACCGGACCTGTATCATTCTGGCACTGGTATGGATCTGATATCCGGGACTTGAAACCTTCACAGGAACTGTTGCTGTTTCAACTTGAGTCTTCAATAATTCTTCCAAATCCTTTCATGTGGCATTAGTTAATTTTCAGATTGCTGTAATGCTGGCCTGTAACTCGTGAATTTTAGTCTGATAGTGTTTGGTGCTTATATGTTTGTGTTTGTTCATGGTTCCAGTAATAGTCTTCTGTTTTTGTGCTAAATTACCATGTCAGGATACTTGAAGAATATTTAGCTTATACCAAAAGGTTTTATGTGATTATTATATTGAGAAGTAACATCTCATATTGTCATCTTGCATACCTATTTGATCTAAAGTCTTAAATCTGTGCTTGAATATTCCTATCTTCTAGCTGTTGGAAGCTGAATATGGAGCTTCTGGAAAGATTTACATTGTTCTTTTAGGTTCAAGTACTACAACAACAATCTTCTTTGGGGCTCTCTACATAGATTCTTTGTCACCATTGTGCCTTGTTTAGGGCATTATCACTATTCACACCAAGATGAGTCATTTGTTGGTTCAGATATGTTGGAAAACTTGTATGGCCATGGACAATCATTTTGTTGGAAGTTTCCTTGAACGCCATTTTTTTTGTGGAGGATAAAGTTGGTAGTTATCAAGGTTCACTGTACCATGGTATATCGCTTGGTACAGGCGCGGTACATACCAGTCTGATAGGAGATCGGTATGGGCGATACATTGGTACACCTTTATATATCATGTGTTAGTATGCTTGGTACAATTCAATATAGCTCGATACGTATCGTACCGACAACTGATCAATATACCGGTATAGACCAGTAAGGCGAACCATGGTAGTTATTCTCTATTTCACTGTAGTTAAGGTAAATAATGTATATGCAGAACCTAATGCTTGTTGAAAAAAATGTGTGGAGTTTTGCAAGGGGGTCTCCAGCTGTTTTCCTTCATATACCTTTTATGTTTGCTTTTGCTTATATCAACTTTTACAAACAAGTCTTGTTTTAATTTCTTCCTAAGAAGTTTTGGGGTGATGAATTTGTACCTATGTTGTTACTCAGGTTGACATGTTTAATTTCATTAATATTTCAGGTCTATCCAGCTTGGAAATGGTTTGAGAAGCAGGATGGTATTAGGGCCTTACAGAAAAATAGTCAAGATCCAGCACCTGAATTTTATAACATTTATTTGGAGAGGCCAAAGGTGCTTTCTTTGGTTAACACACTTTTCACACCTCATTCTTGCTTGGTTCCTGTCATTCAAACAGCTGACTTGGCTATTTAATATTAATAGGGTGATAGTGATGGGTATGATTTGGTTGTTGTTGATGCTATGCACAAAGCAAATTATGCAAGCAGAATCTGTCACTCCTGTAGGCCTAATTGTGAAGCAAAGTAAGTTCTGTCTTGTTTGCACTTTCCTCCAGTTGACTTATCTATGTCTGAGTGCTATATTGATAACTTTCATAGGTAGTGAGCCATTCTACATAATGAAGGTTCATATGGATAAATTGTATAAGGTTTGTTGGGAATATCCCAACAGTTTCTTTTAATTTAATGGTGAATTCCATTTTGCATTTTTGTAAGAAAGTAAGGTCTTTTCATAAGGTTCTTCATGTTCTTTTGTTCTAGGAAAAGTCCAGACTAGTTGAACGTGACAGTGCATAGCAGGAGTGCTGATCTTGGATGTTTAAGTGAGCTTGTATCTAATAAATTATCTTTTATTTTAGTCTTGTTAAATGAACAATGTTTATACAATAGCTAGGATGAGAGATTTATAAGATCTTAAGAACGCTGTGGTCCCATGCCCATATATTAGTGCTTCTCTTGATTAAATTTAGGGTATATGTACTTTGGCTTGTTTTAGTAGCTTTCATTTAAAAGAAAATTGATATAAATAGCCCTAGCTAGATTTTAAGATTGAACATGTTCTGATGGGCAATTGAACTGCAGTTTTTTTTTATCTGTATTAAGCAGTTTTTTTATTGATAATACAGGAATTTAGATGATGACATGTAATTTATAGTTTGAGGAACTGGTAGTTACTAAGATAGCATATTGCTGACAGAACCTTCTGAGTTATACATCTCCAATGTATTTGAGCTGTATGTGTGCCTTTCTCAGTGTGGACTAGGCACCTTCATTACAAATTCAACTACTTGATGTTACACATTGTTGGAGTCAGTTGACTAGAGGGGCCAAATGGAGATATTAATAGGATTATTTCATTACTCCATTCTGTTTAAACCAGTTTCAGTTATGTGTATATAGTTTTTCTCTGAACATTCATATTCTTGTATTAATGTTATCTTCAATTTCTATTTGGAGCAGAGTCACCGCTGTGGATGGTCAATACCAGATAGGAATATATTCTCTACTACCAATTGGTTATGGTGAAGAAATCACTTTTGATTACAACTCTGTGACAGAGGTTGGCATCATGCTGGAGAGATTTTTATCCTCTTCAACTAGATGGGATGTCGTTTATTTATATCTATTTTTTGGTGCAGAGCAAGGAAGAATATGAAGCATCAGTTTGCTTATGTGGTAGTCAAGTTTGCAGAGGCAGCTATCTGAATCTTTCTGGAGAAGGAGCATTTGAGAAGGTATGTGTGGTAGAGTGTGTCCTGCTGTTAAATATATTTAAATGTTCCTCTTTTACCATTCACATACATATCTTCTCTTTCTATTTATTATTATGTAGTCATGGCACTTTTTCAGTTACTGAATCTGGCCAGAAAAGCTGTCAATATACTAGTTTTACAACCATAGTTTTTAGAGCAATTCTGGTTTATAGATTTTATTTAGCGAGTCAAAGTCTTGGTTTACTATTTTTTTGTTGTCCTGGAATCCAGAATGATTTTTTTGTTGATCTATGGTAGGTGTCCGGATACAATGAACCTGGACTGATTTGACTTGGTTTGAGGTTGTGATGGTTTGGGTTTAGTTCTAGTCAACATCTGTAGCTCAGTTCCGGGTTTGAGTCAGTTCTGGGTTCATATTTAAGTCTACGTGGAGTTCTTGGCCAAATTTCTATTTTGAATTGGGTCTTGGAAATCTAGGCTAGAAGGTTTGTAGTGCGCATGTTGTTTTTTAAATTTGTTTCTCAGATGAGATTTTTCAAATTGTCATATATCACTTTGAATTACAGATTTTCTGGAGAACTAATGGAATTAAACTTCTAGAGGATTGCCAACTGTTTGCAATTTTTTGTCGTACTGAAATCAGCCCAGGTTTGATCAAGGAAAGAAGATTTCAACAAGAAGATCGATCGGATAGAGAGGAAGAATCAAATTGTAGTACATATGGTGTATATTTCTTTTCTGTGAACAGGTTCCTTGGAACCCTATATAAGGGATTCTAGTTAGTCTATTGTAAGAGGTTTTTTAATGAAGTGTTAATTAATATTTTGATTAAGGGTTGTGTGACCTTGATTATGTTTATTTCCCCTCTTAAATATGCCATTTGGCTTCTAGTCAACATCATCCTTATACTATTTTCTAACTCCCTCAAATTTCACTCTTTTTATGGCTTGATAACCATGGTCATCGTCTTTCTTCACTTGAGAGATTTGTCATGCCTTTAACCCTTAACTTTTGTAGTATAGTCTCCTACCTCATTCTTCACTTCCTTTGTAGTATTTGTCTTGCATGTGCTTTCATCTACTCCTGATAAATATGTTTTAACCAACTAAGATGTACATTTTTCCACTGAATACATGCTTATGTTTTACGAAAGCATTCAATCGTTTGGAGGTCGAGTCTTTGGGTGAGTGAACTTATAGTTTTACAGCATATATGTCTTGATTAACATTGGTTGCAAAATTATTGATACATCTAAAATCGTATTAATATTTTGACAATTTATTGAGTGAAAGTGCTCCATTGATTAATATTGGCTATCATCTTTTCTGAAAGCAAGAGGTTGCACTGACTGGGTACATGCATCAGGTGTTGAAGGATTGCCATGGAGTGCTGGACCGTCATAAACTAATATTAGAGGCTTGTGAAGCCAATTTTGTTTCACAAGATGATTATATTGACCTAGGAAGGGCTGGTCTGGGCACTTGTCTGTTAGCTGGGTTGCCTGATTGGCTCGTTGCTTACTCTGCTCATCTGGTAGTTACTTTTGCTGTATGTTTTTCATATTGCTTCTCACAATATCTAATTGGTCTTTAGTCTTATGTTCATTTTTCCAATCAATGAAGGTGAGGTTTATTAATTTTGAGAGAACAAAACTGCCTGATGAAATTCTAAGGCATAATTTGGAGGAGAAGAGGAAATTCTTTTCAGACATATGTCTTGAGGTCGAGAAGAATGATGCGGAGGTTCAGGTGCATGCTGAGCTCCAATTTTCATGCTCTTGTTTATTTGTGTCTGATCTGCTCTAATCACAATTTTTTTCTTGGATGTGTCAGGCTGAGGGTGTCTATAATGCAAGACTTCAGAATATTGCACTTACTCTTGATAAGGTGATCTTTTCTACTTAGTGAAACTTCCCTTTTACATCTGGCATATAGTTCCTGTGCAATTCTTTTCAAAGACTTGTTCTTATTTCTTTTTCTTTTTTGTTATTCTATGATTGCTTGTTGCTTGAGTTTAGCCTATGACCTAAGAGGTAGAGACTCCTACCACAACATACTTTTTCAGATCCCATGGCAATCATTTTCTTGTGTGAATTTGGGTTCTCTAGAAATTTGGCACCAGCTGTAGATGTCGGTTTAGTAGTATGATTCTTGTATTTTCTTGATAGATTTTTCTCCAACCCTTTACTGGAAGGGGGAATGCTTGACCGGATGTTTATAGTGCTGGTTGTTTTGGTCTTACTCTCATCCCATTTTATCTAAGTTAGTGTCACTCTATGCATGACCAAGTGATATGTTGGCTAAAAAACAACAACTATGGTGGACAAACCACAGATAGTCTCTGAATTTTTTTCTTAAATTGTAAAATGCATTTTGCTGGTTATACTTGTAAAATGTTCAAGTTTTGTCTAGATATGCATTTTGAATCTGATTCCTCATGTTCTGGCTAATTCTTTAACGTCCTTCATGCCCATGTGATGTCAGGTGCTGCATAAGAAAAAACTATAAAATCCGATCTAGTTTATCGTAATCGATTAGTTAACATGTTGGTTAACCATATTCCGAAATGCCGAAAAAAATTATTGGCTTATCAACTTATCTATGGAGTGATGAAAAAGATTCAGCATTTCTGCCCATTACAAATAAAGTACTCACAGCAGAAATCTACTTGGAGACATTGTTACTTGTACATGGGCAAATATTTAGCTTTACAATATATGCACGCTGATGACCTACAACATACTTTTGCTCTGTTTGGACTATACTACAGGTAAGGTATGTCATGAGGTGCATGTTTGGGGACCCTAAGAAAGCTCCACCTCCAGTTGAGAAGCTTACCGCAGAAGGTGTGGTTTCAGTCCTGTGGAATGGGGAGGGTTCCCTTGTTGAGGACCTGCTACATTCCATGGCACCACATGTGGAAGCAGATCTACTTAGTGACCTCAAGTCCAAGATTCAGGCCCACGATCCATCTGGTTCTAGTAACATTCAGACTGAACTCCGCAAGTCATTATTATGGTAAGTCCTAGTGCCTGCCTGGTACAATTTTTCTCTCATATATTTTGTATTTAGGTTCTCAATGTAGTTTTATTTTTACTAGGTTGAGGGATGAGTTGCGAAATCTTCCATGTACCTACAAGTGCCGGCATGATGCTGCTGCTGACTTAATTCACATATATGCCTACACAAAAGTCTTTTTTAAGATCCGGGTAAGTGTGCATCAAATGGTTACAAGTGGAAACTAAGAATACTTATGACCGATTTATTCTTTTGGGGCCAATCTTGACAATTTGAAGCACAACATGCAGGAGTACAAGTCTTTTAAATCTCCCCCAGTTTACATCAGCCCTCTTGATTTGGGTCCCAAGTATGCTGATAAGATGGGGTCTGGCTTCCAGGAGTACTGCAAAACCTATGGTGAGAATTATTGCTTAGGCCAGTTGATCTATTGGTACAGCCAGATGAATGCAGACCCAGATTGTAGATTAGCTAGAGCTTGCAAGGGTTGCTTGTCACCGCCTGACATCTCATCCTTCTATGCGAAGTCTCAGAAGCCGTTGCGAGAACATGTCTATGGTCCAAGAACCATGAGATTTATGTTGTCACGAATGGTGAGTGTCTTTGGCAGCATATTGTTTTACCTGTCCTTCATTATCGATGCTATCCTATTGATTGCATGAAATAAAATTAGTTGACAGACTTGACATATTTTATATAATTTTGTTAAGGCTCAATAGTTTGTAAAATGTAGCTACAAATTAGCAGCTTTTATAGTGAAGGAAAACGCTCTTACTCTTACCTCTTTTTTGTTTAGCAATCATGTAGACATCTATAGATCTGTGAAGTTATTTGACACTTTAGACACTGGGCTTTGCCATTGTGCTAATGCTGACACTCAAAAACAAGGATTGTGCTGGTCTCATGGATCCACACATGCCATGATGAAAATGTATAGTGATGCCAATGCAGGTGATGCCTAGTTCAATTTTTGGCCTGCGACAGTCCGCACATCCTGATTGGCACATTGCAGTACCATGCCATACTTGAAAGCTATTGACATACATCCCTAGTGCCACCATGTCATGCCAATCCTTGATTATAATGCTAAACTATTATCTGTTACATCTGTTCTGATGGTGAAACATGCTAATTGTTGTAACAGGAAAAAGAGCCCCAAAGGCCGTGGCCCAAAGATCGTATATGGCTATTCAAGAGCAACCCAAAAATTTTTGGCAGTCCAATGCTGGACGCTGTCCTTAATAAGTGTCCATTGGACAAGGAGATGATGCATTGGCTCAAGACTCGGCCGTCAGTGTTCCAAGGCTCGTGGGAAGGCTGAAACAGGCCACTCCAAGTCCTCTGTTTCTGGAGTGATTATTGACCACATTCTTTGGTTCTCACATAGTGCGCCCCCTTTTAGCCACGGGAGTTTGGTTTTTGTTAAAAGCAGCATATATCCCCGCTTGTACAGTTTCCCCAGGGTTTGTAATTTGTATTGATTATTTAGTGAATAGAGCATTGGTCTAACTAATGTAGTATTTCTCTTAAAAAGTTTGGTTTTTCTCCCTAGTTTACTGAGGTGTTGTGCTAACATACAACTTGTACAAATCTCATTGATACGAGGGGCTGGAATTACTGGATGACATCCTCTTTGTGTTTTTGGCTCTATCAAGAATTGCTCTTGTTCAGTGCATAGGAATCACTGCCGATTTCATGTTTGGCATGGATATATGCTTGTTGAGGACCAAAGTTTGTAATGGGATGCATGAAGTTTGCGTGTGTTGGCAGCAGCAAGCATGTAATTGGATGACGCCTGTTCTGCAGTGTCTGATGCATCATTTCTATGTGCATGAGCGAACTTGGAATTCTGCCGTTGAAATTAACAACTGTTTAATTTTTTGCACCTATTATTCTCGTTCGTAGCTGTATGATGTTATCAGCCTGTTGGACATTAAGATCATTAATGTTTTTGTTAATTCAGAGTCTGGTTGTTGGATATTTAACTGTTTAATTGTCTGCGCCTGTTATTCTTGTTCGTAGCTGAATAATGTTTATCAGCCTGCTAGACATTAAGATCATTACTGTTTTTGTTAATTCGAAAATCCCATTGTTGGATATTTATTTGGAACCAACCAATGTTTATCATGTGAAGTGAAGTGATGTCGGTTGAAGAGATCTCGGAGTTGAATCATTTTATCGTGATGTTTTTAACAAAGCTCCTGTGTTTTTAATAAGATTTCTGGGTCCATAAGATTCGGCTACTTACTCTGATGTGTTAGTCTGATGCCTGGGTTCCATAAGATTCAGCCTAGATGCCTAAGTATCGAGGGAGTTTTGAAGTCTCAAACAGCATATACTTAAGGTCTTTTTATAGTGCAATATGGTATCATTCTATTTAATATCATGATTAAATGTTCAGAATGATTACACAGATCTTGATTAAATAATATTCATAGTGGTACGATCCATCGAGTCGCATCAATTTTTTAAGAGTTGCTTCAGGTGTCCAGAAAGCGTTGTGGACGAAGGGCGCCAGTGCTGCTTCCAATTCCAGCCACAAGGCGACGCCGGGTGGGAGAAAGGTGCTACGCCCATGAACAGTTGCAAAGAGGCGCGACGTGAGTCGTTCGACTGCCGCTAAACCACGTTTGTCTGATCTCGTCTTTATCATCGCTGCTCTTCTCTGCCCTCGGCGAAAGCGCGCGGACTCCACCCGAAGAGGTGACATCTCCTCCACCCCTCGTCCGATCTGATCCTTGAAAGAAATCAATGTTTCTGTACGATCGGATTTCTTGGCACGCTTCCCTCTTGATTTCGCGTTGTTGCTTCCCCCTTGGTCCGATGTCGTCTCATCGATCTTGTTTCCTTGTGCCGTCTGATCATGGCCGGCTGGCGGGCGTGCTTGCTTTTCCAAAGATGTTCGCTTCAGCACATTCTCTCCGTGAATCTTGGAAGTACTGCAGTAATTAGGATGTTCCACGATCTCAATAGAAGAATTACCCCAAATCTATGCACAAGAATGACAAAAGATGCAAGTTTTTGAGAACATGAGAACGGTTGTCGAAGTAAGGCACGGGCTCTAACAAAATCATCTGCATCCGGATACTGATTTTGAGAACCTGAGGTCAACAACTCGAGGGTTGCAACCTTCCTAGGCTTAGGGCAAAAGACCACCATAGCATCAATCTCTCCTCCTATTTGCTTAGCCACACCATGGAAAGGGGGGAGTATGAATACTAGAGAGTAGGTTCAGGGAAGCAACAATTCTCAAAACAATAAGCTATACTGTGAGTGCAAAACAAACTGATATCATCACATTCAAAGGCTTGTCAAAAACTTTGAATTTGAAGGCCCAACAGTAACACCAGGGACTAGAGGTCTAACATTTCAACTTCAGCCAGAATTATTGCTATGATATTACACCCAATCATATTTCTTAGAACATTGTTATTCAGGTGGACTCATTCAGTAGATAACATTTTCCTATTCCTTATGACTAAATTGGCTAATTGGTAGATTATTGCACCACATGCAGTATAGAGGGTTCCAAAATAAATTGACAAGAAGAGTGCATTAGCGACTGATCTATTTTTGAACTTGGAGTTTCATGTAACAAAATGGTGGAAGCAAACAAATTTTCCTAGGTTAATTCTGCAGAAAATTGGTATTGAGTCTGTTGTTCATGTCTGTAAACCTAAAGGTAGCAATTCTTTGGAAGAAAGGTAATAGGAATTCCTGCTTCGTTGCATAGAAAATCTGACATAATCTTTCGACCTTTTGCGTCGTCCGAAGCAGCTAAAATCATGTAGTTGACATATAATCTTTGTGACGAGGATGACATCAATCATTCTTTTAAATAGGCCTTATAGATCTGACAAGTAGGGGAAGTCGAGGCCAAGGCATACACAGTGAGGGATGCTATGGGATGAGCGGAGAGTTGCAATTTAGATACTAACAAATCTTAGAGATTGAGTTAAAGCAGACAAATTGAGAAATCACATGTATAAGTCCTCTTCAAGGAAAATCCAAGGCTTTAAAACAATCATACTGCATGTGTAGTCAACTGCATTTGATATAGACTCGGAAGTGCCGCAAAAGGTAGTAACAGTTCAAATTTTTTCATGCTTTACAGATTACCACAAAACATGGTAGAAGAGCTCTTGCATTGAGAAGGTAAAGCTCCTCGATACTTGCTTGGGGACCGAATTTTCCTGCCACTGAATCAAACGCAGACTTTCCAGCCAAATTCTGTAAGTTGTCCACTGACTTGTGAACCCTCCCTGCAATTACTCTACATATCAGCAAGGCTTTTCTTATAGAAGGTTGATCCTCAATAACTTGAATTGATTCTAGTGCTCTCCCACTTGTGGAAGTTGTGAACACTCCCACCCCTCCCTTCATTTCCTTCTTTCTGGAGAATCCATGCCTTAGAATGTGGCAAATGCTGCACTTATCTGATGTGCAAAGGTTTGAAGAATCATGTATGCCTAGAGAACAACAGATTGTTGTTCCATAGAACCTTAACAGTTCATTTCCATCAGCCAAGCATCGCGGGTGCTTTTTAGGAAGCTTGCTGGCTCTAGTCTTTTCCATTTCTCAGTACTCTTCGGATTGGGTGAGAGTCTTTTGCATGTTATGGACCTTAAGGACTCGTTATAGCCGTCCACAACTGCTCTCAGACTTTGACCAACTTGCTTTGCATATAATTTCTACTATCTTCCTAGAAGAGTCTCCTTCCAGTAGTTCACTAACTGCCAGGAAAAAGAATTAGATTTATTTGATATGTGAAGCTAAAAAAGTATCTTTAGTAGGAAACGATACACAGTTGTGCATGCTTTTATAACTGATAGAATTAGACAATAGAACAACAAATTGTTGGCTACTAGAATGGTATAGTCATCACAGGTTGGTATCAGGATTGGCAAAATCTGGTATTAGGGGGAAACAACAATAAGACAACATTTCATAGAAAGAATAGCAAAAGGAAATAACAAATAGTATTTTCTTTTTCTAATGCACATAGGAAGAATAAGGTCAAGTAATAAATTCATCTTTCTGATTGCTAGTAGCTGATGCTGGTGGTCTTAAGAAATATGTGTTTTTTAAAAAATGTTTCATCATAAATGGTGACTTAAGCTGAATTGAAGAATAAATAACTCTTTCTGATCTTAGAAGAGGATAGCACAGGCCAATAAATTTTTTTGAGCCTGAAATTTGCTAAAACAAATGGAGAAGCATAGAGTGGTAACAGATTAATGAAATCCATATTGCAAAGTATATATAGCAGCATTGAACTAGGAAAAGAGTGAGAAACTATTGGCAAGTACTACAGCATCATGTTAAAAGAGATCTAATTCAAACTAGGATTATCAATAGTAGAGCTGAATATGTCTAACATTTGGAGAGATCTAATAAGAATGTCAATTTCAGAAATTTATTCAGTTTACAGACAACACAATATAATTTGAATCTACAGATAGCATCAAAAAGAAGAAATGCTAAAATGTCAAGAGAGAGAAGCACAGAAAGATCAGGAAGAGAGAAGAGAAAATACCCTCCTTTACCTGCATGCTTGGACAGATGATGTGCCTCCAAATCCTCCCATCTGCCAAACTGCTCCCTACATCTCTGGCAGAGTGAAGGACTAGAATGACCAGTAGAAGGCCAGACTTTCAAAGAAGCACGATCAGCACCAGCATTGCCAAGAACAGCATCAGAAAGTGAAGAATAACCCTGTCTATCTGCAAAGATGCAAGTGGCCTTCCTTAGGGCTGTGGTGCTTCTTCCTCCAGGGCCTGGGGTCCCAGGCCTGAGGGTGCCCACATAGGTGGATCCCACGTCACCACCACCCCCATGGTAACTCCCTGGTCCAGTAGCTATCTTGAGCTCACACCTGGTGTCACTAAGAACCACGTCATGGGCTATGGGGTTCAGCACCTCACTGCTCCCAATAGACCTTGGGCTGCTGCAGTTTGGCTTCTCCATCTGCCTCCTGGCAAAATGGATGACATCTCTGAGGTCGGCTATGGATCTGGAGCAACAAGACCTGGATCTTTTCCTTCTCAAGAGGGTGCCAAGATGGCTCCCGCCCTTTGGTTCATGGACATCAGAGTTGCCAGACTTGCTATGGGGAGATTTCTTCAGTGTGATCCAAAGAGTAGGCATCTTCTTCCCTTCTTCCTCTCCTCTCTAACCCTTCTTTTTCTATTCCCTCATGCACCCTCTCCAGCAACTATGGCAACTTCCACCAGCCCATTCATTGTATCCCACCTGGAGAGGGTGATTTCCTTCCATCCATAGAGGTAATTCCATTAAGTCTGCCTCTCTCCTCTTAGAACGGATGCTCGTGGGTTCCACAAGAGAATCCAATGACTCACTGCATCAAAATGGCACCTCCAATTGTTTTCTATCGAGAAGAGAGACAAGCATTGGCAAGGCAACAAAAAACCAGGCATGATCAGGACACCAACATCAGAATCACAAAACAGAGAAAAGACAAGACAAATGGGTACTTTGAACATGGAATTCACCACATCCAACCAGCAAAACTTGGTTAGTTGCATTTATTTGTTGTAGGTAGGTACTATCCTGCAACACAGAGAGTGAGATAGAAAGGAGACAGTCAGAAGTGATTACTATGGATCTGGATTCCTATAGAAGCTTTTGATTCAATCTGAACCTGTGGAACACTGGAATGCATGGATATGGTACATTCATTTAGTAGCAGAGATCACAGAGTTGGAAATCAAATATGCCAGATCTGAGAGAAATCTTGACATACATGAATACAGGGAAGATCTTGGTTGAAAACATGCAGTTACTTGATTCCTTAAACATACTCCCTATCTTGGCTGATAAGAATAATCATAGACATGAATGGCATGAAAAAGCTTCATAATCATGCTAGTTTCATCTTTTTAAGGATTCATGATAAGTTCATGAGAGGACATTAATTACTGGAGTTGAGCTCCACTTGCATTTTCACATACAAACACATCATATATTTTTCATTTCAGTAAATGAATCCTATTTCGTTAATTTTTTAGGGGGTAGCAGTCAGATAACTATTTGAGTTTAGCTATATGAAACTTGTTCGATGGTTAAATACTTCAATGCATTATGCAGTAATCAGAAGATTAGTGATACCATCTTTTCAAGGCATTGCATTTGACAACTGCCAAGAACTTCATATATTTCCTCTTTATAGGGATGTGAGCTATCTCCATAAACAAACTCATGGATGCTGCCATCCACCTCTATTACACTCCTTCCTGTTTCCTTCTTCATCCCTCTTTCACGCATCAACTTCCTCATCTTCCACACTTGGTTCCACATTCCCTCTGCTGCATATATGTTCGACATAATGACATACACCCCGCCATCATCTGCTCCCAGCTTCTTCAGCTTCTCGACCACAACCTCAGCCAACTCCACGCATCGATGTGTTCGACAGGCCGCGAGCAGTGAACCCCACAAACTTGAGGTGGGAGTCCCCGGCATCGTTTCTATGACTTCTCTAGCTTCCTGCAACCGTCCTGCACGGCCGAGGAGATCCACCAAGCAACCATAGTGTTCGACTTTTGGCTCAACCCTGAAATCCCTCCTCATCCTGTCGAAGATCTCACGTCCTTCACAGACCAACCTGGCATGAGTACAAGCTGTCAGAACGCCGAGGAATGTCAGATCATCCATTGTTGCTCCTCTTCTTTCCATCTGGTAGAAAAGTTCCACAGCTTCACATCCAAAACCATTCATGCCAAGTCCTACAATCATCACGCTCCATGTGACCACACTCCTCCTAGGCATTTCGTCGAAGAGCAACCGGGCAAGATCTAAACTTCCACATTTCATGTACATATCTACCAAGGCAGTTTCGACGACAACATCTAATAAGATATTGTGCTTCTTCACGTAGGAGTGTATCCATCGACCTTGATCGAGTGCACCCAGCTGAGAACACGCTGAAATGGCACCTACTGCACTGATTACGTCAGGCCTTACACCCTGACCAAGCATACTTTGGAAGAGCTCCAAAGCTTCCTTTGGATCCCCATGTTTCACGTAGCCATCGATGAGGATGCTCCACGATATGACATTCCTTTCGGGCATTACATCGAACAGCTCTCTGGCAGCGCGCATCATGCCGAGTCCCACGTATCCATCAATCATGGAGTTCCAGCAAACTAGGTCTTTGTTGGGCATTTTATCGAACAGGTCACGAGCACGGCTGACGTCCCCGGCCTTCTTTCCGTATCCATCGATTAAGATAGCCCAAGAGAAAGCATCTCTCTCCGGCATTGCATCGAAAAGCCTCCCCGCTTCTGCGGTGTCTCCACAGCTGACATAACCAGCCATTAACGAGTTCCAGGATACCAAATCCCTCGACCGAGATCCATCGAACAGCTTCCGGGCCGCCGCGATCTCTCCGCCCTTGCAATACAAGCTGATCAAACCATTCATCACGAACGGATCCTCCCCCAATCCTTTCTTCAGTACATCCCCATGAATCGCCGCACCTTCTTCGAGTCCAGCCAGCAAAGCACAGGCCTTGAGGACAAACGGATACGTGTAGTGGTCAGTCAAGACACCAGCTTTACGCATTCGAGCGAAGAGCAGAACGGCCTTGTTGGGGTTTGAGGACCGGACATGGAACCTGATGATGGTGTTCCAGGAGAAAGTGCTCGGCTGATGACTCTGGGAGAAGACGAGATCGGCATAAGACGCAGGGACGCGGGCGGAGAGCTCACAGATGGTGGAAAGGAGCCGGCTTGCGACGAACGGGTCGCTGAACAGGGCTCGGGTGATCAGCTGGGCATGCACTTGGTGGACTCGGGAGACCGTGGTGGAGTTGTGAAGCAGGTCGAGGAGCTCGCCGCGAGAGAGGAGGCCGGGGAAGGATGCGACCATGGCGAATTGAAAGGGAAGCCATTCGCATCAGCGTCCGGCCTTATCACCGTGCACGAACAGCATACATGAATAGCTTGTATATTCGTGCGAAGGTACTCGTATACTTCCCCCACTCGACTTTGCAGGGCTAATTACTTATTAGGCATCTAGACCTCTTTCGCATCCTGATTTTTAGATTTAAAATTTTATAATACTATTATTATAATTACGAAAGTAAAATATTTAATTTTATAAAAATAAAATATTTAATTTTACGAAAGTAAAATATCTTAACATCATCGATTTTATTAATAGAAGATGCAACACAAATGATAAAAAACGATAAAAAAAAGATAATTTTATATCTTAATTATATTTTTTTTCTTAATTGATTTTTGTGGTGGTAAAAAATGACGATGCCACTAGAGATTGCGAATGACTATTGTGATTGTGGTCGACGAGAACGACGTAGGGATGCCCTTAGACACAGGCTAGGTGGAGCCCTAGGGGTAGAGTTGAGGAACTTTTACAATTTCTTGTGGGTGAAGGAAGCCTTAGGGGTAGAGTCGAGGAACTTCTACAACTTCTTGTGGGTGAAGGAGAAGAAAAAAAAGGGAAAGCTACGGTGAAAGATGAAACAAAGGAAAAGAAGGAAGAGGATGAGGATGATGATCACACTAGCACAAATGCATAGCAATGCTGCTCTACTTTGCATCTACAACTTCCTCTCTGCATCGCCTTGTATTTACATCGGCGTCGGATGTGATGCAAAGTGGTGCTCATCTTTTTTCCTCCTTTTCTCAATCCCTCATCCTTTTTCTCTCTTTCATCGTTTTGCATTTGTATTAGTGCTTATTGCCTTGCATTTGCATCAATGTCACTTTATATCTATGTCAGTGCACCCATTGTTTTTGTTTATTTTCTTATCTCCTTTTACCTCACCTCATGTCGTCGTTGTCTCCTCTTCCTTCTCTAACATTGTTTTGTATGTGTTGTTGGAATGTAAGACATTTATCTCACATCTTTCGCTAATGTAGTTACAAAGCAATGCCAACACAAATGAGTTACTAGGGATGTTAAGATTATTTTTTTACCAATTATTTTTTATGTCATTCTTGTATGTTATATCATGTGCCGCATCTTTCATCGATAAAATCAATGAAAGTTCGAGTAAATGAAATTAAATAATTTATTTTTATAATTATATAAATTTTAATATAAATTTTTTAAGTCTAAGAACTATAATGTTAAAGAGGTTTAACTAAAATTTTGAATCTTTTGTTTGTTCCTAATTATGCATCGAAAATCGTGTCACATAGATATAAATAAATATATGTAAATAATCTTGACCCTCCATTTCGAGGGATTCACTGCTGCGGTCCGGGGCATTTCCGTCATAACACTCACCCCGCTCCCCAATTCAAAATGTTTCGAACGACGCCAATTCCCCTGGCCCTCTTCACCTCCATGTCTTGATCGGAGATCAAGAACTAGGAAGGACGGAAAACCTAGCACTAGCGCTCAAGCAGATTGTGTGAAAAAAGAGCCATTTTTATCTCCAAATCCCCCTCTCCTCCTTCCTTTTCTGCCCATCGAAGTGGCGGCTCACGTCGCTCCACCGCCTTCCCTTTGGCTGCACTCCGACCCACCCTCGGCCCTTAAAAAGCCATAACCCTGATCCCATTTTACCCCTTCATCCAATCTTCCCTCGACATTTCCTTCCATAACCTCTCGGATCGTCCAGGGCAAGCCTCCAGGCCCGCCTCGGAGCCCTTACAATGTGAACCGCTGATCTCTTGTCCCGCTATCGGTTGTTTTCTAGTGTTTTAGTTCGATCTGTTGTTGGGTTCTTGCAGAAGAAGGAGAATTTGGACGAGGCGCCCCTCGACAAGCGGCATAGGTTCGGGGTGATGGGGAAGATGGTGGGTCCCGCGACCAAGCCACGGACAACGCGGCTAGTGCTGTCGTCCGTCAACGGCGGCCCCAATTCCGGCGACGAGGCGGCTGCTGGCTCGGATGGTGGAAGCGCCTCAGGGATTGAGTTCAGTTCTAGGGAGGACGTGGAGAGGCTTCTGGCTGAGAAGATGAGAGTCAAGACTAAGAATGACTTTAAGGTGAAATCTTTGTGGTACTTTTTCCCCTCAGATGTAATTTCAGTTATTCTCTTACTGAATTTTGATTTTTTGTTATTCTTTTTTTTTTGTTTCAATTGTATAGGGGAAGAGTGAACAGATGATAGAATACATTAAGAAGTTTCGGATTTGCTTTAGATGGTATATGGAACTGGAAGATGGCTACTTGGCAGAGCAGGGGAAGCTTCGAAATATGTTGGAATCTGAAGAGAAAAGGCACAGAGAAATTGGTAAATACCCATGGTGGAAAAAAAAAAAACATATTCTTTTAATTCAGATTTGTGATTCCCATGTGTGTTTTCCATGCTTATAACTTGATTGATGTCTTGGTAGAGTTTTATCTTCTAGAGTCCCGGATGAGGGCTGAAATTGATGAACTAGATGCAACAATAAGGGAGCTTCAAGACCAGAATTCTTCCTTGCAGGATTATTTAGTGAATGAAGAAACTGAGAAATTGGTGGGAGCAATGAAGATTTTTAAGTAAATTAGCGAATTGAGTTTGACAGTGCCTGATTGGAACTTACAAAGTTCTGCAGGTTGCTATTAAATCTTACGAAAATGAAAGACAAACCAGGGTTGCAGTTGAGAATTCTCGAGATGCTCTGTCCTTGGACCTCCAAAGAGTTAACCAAGAGAATAAATGTTTGAGCGACCAGGTATCTTATTCCATGGGTTTAAATAATGCAGTTCCTTGATTATCCAATATGAACTCTTCTTTTGTATAATTTTCCAGTTGAAATTGCTGCAAGAAACTAATAGGAGATTACAGGAGTACAATACCAGTTTGCAACAGTACAACAGTAATCTTCAGAATGAGGCCAACAAAAATGGTGAAACAATCTTGAGGTTGCAGAAGGAGAAAAGTGCCATAATGGAAAGCCTGACTAGTGCAAGGGATCATGCAAACTAACTCAAAAATCAATTGGACTCTTCTAAGGTTTGTTTTGTAAATGTACTTTTTCTTTTGATACAGAAGGAGTTTTAGCTTCATGTCTTTGATTTGTTCCCCTTTACCTCTCATTTATTAATTTAATCTGAGTCTTTTTTAGTTCATTCTAGAGATCAAGAACTTGTTTTACTGCTGAGTGCCACATCTCAATATTGTGTTCAGTACCCATAACTTACAAAGGCCAATATTCCTCAAGTTGCTAGGTCCTTTTTATTTTATTTTATTTTCTGAGTCTTTGCAACTGTTTTTGTGATTCTTTTATATTCTGCATGATATATCATAATGGTACATCTATAAATTTCTCCCATTGTTATGCCATGGACAGAGGTAGGAACTTATCTTGCTTTAATCTCATGAGTAACATTATATTATGTTCATTTTCAGCCACTAGATACATATAATGTCTGTTTCTCGAAGCAGTTGGCACATTCTTTTGTAAAATGTTCTCAACAGATCCTAGGCTGTGATGCCACTTGTAGTCAACTTGCTGAATTAGTTTTAGAGTTAGCCTGGCCTTACCTTGTTTGATCACACACATCATGACAGTGGTTTGAGGTGTGATTGCCAGGATTCCAACCTTCCAAAATAGAGAAGAATCACAAGGTATATACTCGGTGCACAGAATCCTGAAGTGGAAATTTTAGGAAGCTTAAAACTTTAGTAGAGTGTAATTTAGGAGAGAGATGGCAGAGTCTGTAATCGTTTTACTTGTGGAAGATGGTCCTTTTTCATACTGTAGCCCTTGTAAATTGCCTAGTCATTATAAGGAGTGGGGCTCACAATTATATGAAGCGTTGGCATGGTCCGTGCCAGTCTAGTTGTATCTACGGTTATGGGCTAGGGTGTTGGAAGAGTAGAGTGGCAACTGGTGGTTGCTATTGATGATTTATTAAGAGATATGTTGTTTGCCATGTTGTGCATTCTCATTGGTCATTTGGAGGGTTCCACGGCTATGTTCCAATTATAGAGAATAATGAATTTGCAAATAATAATATCTTGTTTGATTTAATAAGGTACACACTTGACACGTATCATTGTCCTTCATGTTTCATTTCAAGTATCATTGTTAGGATAACCTTTTCACAGTAATGATATGGTTTCTATCGCAGTCTTCTCAGCAAGAGGCCATGAAACAGAAAGAAGAATTGAAAAAGGAAGTCAGTTGTCTTAGAAGTGAATTACAACAAATACGAGATGGCCGTGATAATTTATCAGTGCAAGTGCAGAGGTTGACCTCAGAGTTTGATAACTATGCAGAACTAACTACAAAATCAATAAAAAATTTGAATAAAACAACCATAAAGACTATTGCACTTGAGGTTTGTTTCATATAAAGTAACATCCTCATGCATTATGCTGCTCATACATTAGTGTGATATTACTATGATTTATGGCTTTCAGGAGACGTGTGCTTCCTAAAGAGAAAAAATACAACTTTTGCAGCATCAGCTTGCTGCTTCCAATGAGAAGCTGAAGGTATTAAAGTTCTACAAATAATATTGTCATAGCGTGGCTGTATAATATTATCTTCCATAGCCTTAATGTGAGGTAAATAGGTAAATTATGATGGCTTTAGAATGATGAGTAATGCATAAAAATCATGCATAGATCTTTTTTCCAAGTTTTTGACATCTTTGTTGCTTTCGTAGAGAGCTGATTTAATAACCATCAAGACAATGACAGAGTATGAAAAGTAGAAAAACACTATTATTGATTTGCAAGATCGTCTTGCGGAGGCAGAGCTTCAAATAATTGAAGCAGAGAAATTACGTAAAAAACTGCATAATACCATATTGGTAACTACGCTACTCTGTTTGACAAATATATCATTAAATTCTTGTAGTGCTAAGCCTCCTTTGTACAGGAACTTAAAGGAAATATTCGAGTATTTTGTAGAGTTCGCCCGCTTTTACTTGATACTGATTCGGATGGAACAGATGAAGATGTTGTTTCATATCCGACATCCCTTGAATATCTTGGGCGTGGCATTGACTTGACACATAATGGTATGATGAGCTCTTTTATTTTCTTTGCATTGGATACTGGATTCCCATTGTTGTTCAATATTATATTTATCTTGGATTATACAATTATATTTATTGATCAATATAATCATGAACAGCCTAGAAATATTCCTTCACTTTTAATGAAGTATTCAATGAAGCTTCACAAGAAGATGTATTTGTAGAAATCTCACAGTTGGTTCAGAGTGCATTCGATGGATATAAGGTGCTTTAGTTGATATATTAATTCTGTTTGTCCATTAGTATCTTTACTCATGTCAATTACTATTAATATAGTTTCATTGGTAAAAATCAAATGTTGTCTTACTGCATTGCTTGTGTTTACTGATTCTTGACCCTTTTTCCAATATGTTTTTTCTGTCGTATAGTGATATTGGTTCTAGAATTATACTTTTAAATACAATGATTTTGTGAAAATATAGTTTCTTTTTATTTTGTGAAAATACAGTTTCTTTTCTTTTATTAAAAGACCGATCATGTGGTTAAAGTTGTTTCACAATGTGTATATAGCAGATTCTGAAAGTTGTCAACTATTGTAGGTGTGCATATTTGCATAAGGACAAACTGGTTCCGGTAAAACTTGTATTATGATGGGTAATACTGAGCATGCTGAACAGAAAGGCCTTGTACCTCGGTCAGTAGAGCAAATATTCCAAACTAGTCAATCATTACAATGCCAAGGCTGGAAATATAAAATGCAGGTAAGCTTAATTCTTACATTGTTTTGACAGCCCTATTGCTTAGTCTTCATTTTCACCAATTTGCTTGGCTTATTCTTTTTGTTGGTTTAATTTCTTTCGTAGGTGTCCATGCTGGAAATATATAATGAAACAATTCTGATTTGTTATCACCTGGTCACCCTAGCAGTTTGGAAGCAAGTGGTGGTCTTAGCAAGCAATACAGAATCAAGCATGACACTTGTGGTAATACGATTGTATCTGATCTTACCATCATAGATGTTTGCAGCATCAAAGCAGTTTCATTCCTCCTCCAGCAAGCTTCACAGAGTAGGTAAAACATGCTGTAGTTCTTGTCTAATGACTAATTTTTGAAGACCTGTTAGATGAAATCCATTTCATCATGTGCAAAACCATTCATATTCAGAACATGTTTGAACATGTTATACTTGTGTATGCTAGTTGTATATATTCAAGTTCTCTTTTGTAGTGCACAAGCATGTAACCAAGTTGGATTATGAAACCAAGTTGGATTAGTCTCTATATATTCACTCAATTAAAATGGTTGGTGAATATTATCATATAGTTACTATCCCAATCATTATGCAAGTGAAACCGAGTGCAAGTGGCTTCTCATCTTATATTTACTTGTCGTGGTAACTCTTGCAATAGTTCTTTGTGGATCTCCAATCAGGACAGTAAAGCTGTGCTAGTTCTCATTAGAAAATGTTGATGCTAAAAAACAAAGAACTCAAAGATTGAATATTTGGATTTAAAAAACGAAACTCTTTAACATCTATATATGTTTTCTTCTTATGTTGAATGTTTTGATATTTAAATGTATTGAGTCAAACATATTTCACAAAACATGCAAAATCTTTTATTTTTATGCTTCTCAAGTGTTTTAAAAAGTTCAATTTTTATGTTATCAACAAAGTTTGCTGTGACAGACACTTGGAAGATGTATCTGAGTTTGATTTTCACTTCCATATCTACACAAACTGTTCATTAGGATATATTTTCTCCTTTTTTTTTTATGTGCGTATGTATTGTTTGTTAAGGTGTTTTGTTGGGGCTGCTGGTGTTTGATGTCATACTTTATTGAGTGAATAATAAGTTTTGCCTGATAATTTTTAAATTTTGTGACCAGGTCTGTGGGTATTGTATCGATTGGAGACCGAATCGATATCATTTGGTTCGACATTGGATATATTGGTACATATAAAGTTTTGAAAAAATCTTTAAAAAATTTCAATAATAAAAAGAAGTCATCTTTGTATCAAACTTGTACTAATTTGTATCGTCGGGTGGTATATTAAATATGTATCACCTTGTTAATGTAGTTAGTGTATCAAATCAGTAAATACGGCTAGTAGTTTACAAATAGTATTGCAAACATTACTTCCATGGATTTATTCAATCAAATCGGTACAAGAACAAATCTATCCTTACAGTGTTCATGCTACAAACTCTATCCTTATAAAGAGCAAGAATATTGGATCTGTCAATCAATTTGTGAATCTAAGATAAGGATCCACATCTGGCATTTTCGATTGGGTTTTGGGTTATAGGGCTGTATATTCCACAAGACAGAAGAAGAAATATTTAGAAATTTATGTGTGTGTGAAGTTGTACACGTGTCATTTTCAGTCAATAAAAAAAATTACGGAAGACGATAGAAATATTAATTATGATGGATTGGAGTGGTTTGAAAGAGAGTGTTGAAAGAGACCAATCTCAAAAGGATCTCCTTGTGACCTCTAACTATCATTAGAAGTGTCCGAAAAGATAGGATATAATAAAAATTATGCTTCGGACATCTCACCATAGTCTCACGTCATATCATTCTCTAAGTTTTTTTAATCAACAATTTAGACTCATTATCAAGTTTATGAGTTAGATATTCGATCAAATCGTGAAAAATAATATGGCCTAATATTCAACATTGGAAAAAACCGAATAGAAAAATAATATCATAGTATTGAAAGGTACATCACGACAGATTATCACACCCTTCAATTCAATTAGCTTGTAAGATTAGAACGAGTCTCCTATTATCGACTATGACAGCGAATGGCATCGGCTCTCACAGGGCCACAAGCATCAGCATGACGATTCCCGAACCGAGTCCGAGAGCAGCAGCCTTCGCCTGCAGGCAAGCGCCGCTCGGTGTCGGCGGTGATACTGTGGGCGCCGACGGCGGAGGGACGGAGCCTGGGGTCGAAGATGCCGGCGGAAGCGCAGAGGGCGAGCGCGGGGAGGGAGCAACAGGGGAACGGGGGGTGGAGGAGGGAGGAGGAGGAGGAGTTGAGGTCGGGGAGGCGACGTCGATCTGGAGCTTCATGCCACCGGCGCAGTGTCCGGGAATTCCGCAGATGAAATACCTGGAGCCGGTGCTGTTGAGAGTGATGACGGTGTTGCCGCCGGTGCTCGTCGATATGGGGTTGCTCGTCGTGCACGAGCTGTAGGCGGCGCTCGACACCTCCAACACGTCATGGCTCGACGCATACTTGAATGCTGCATTCGAAAGGAGTATAGCTTTTAAGATATTTATGTTGCAATAAAAATGTGAATTTAATTATATACAATATTGAATATGATTTTGATTAAATATTGAGTTGTAGAGAATTATATTTTTAATAAAAGATAAATTTTAGATTAAACGATCAATCTAATACATTTATTTTTTTTACGATTAACTATCAAAGTGTTTACTAACTAAGTAAGCTGACACCCTTACTCCTCTACTGATAAGCTAACAAGTGTACACAATCATTAGTTTTTCTATAAACATGATTAATTATATAATCCTAAAATATACTAATGTAAATAATTATAAATGTTATAGTTTTTAGCTCTATTTATTAAATAATATGGATTAGAGGAGTTATCAATAAACATTTCTTGCATTCATTGCTTCATTTATGACGTTCAAGGAGACGATCATCATCTAATCTTATATGTTCACCACATGAAAGAATTAATTGTTACGGAAAGAACAACTGAAGAGAAGAATATGAGAGTTGGTTGCCATTGCATGCCAAGATCAAGAACTGCACTACTTGTGAGCATTCATAAGCTATCAACTCCCTCACATCCTACTTCTTAATTACCTCAGCGAGAATGTGCATAACATCATATACTTCGATATCATAAGCAATGTAGAGGGGAGGAAACGAGGAAGGAGAGGACTCACTCAGTGTGTCACCCACGCGGAATGCCTTGCCGGAGACCCACTGCGTGTAGTTAGTGGCGAGATCCCAAGAGCCGGCGGGGCCGCCTACGTCGTAGTTGGCGCCCATGGCAAGCGTAGAGATGGCTGACAGCGTCGCCATCGCCACTACGGCTCTCAGTATTGCAGCCATCGTCAGAGAAACAGAAGGGGCTGCAGAGGAGGAGGAGGAGATGCTTGCTGAGCTAGAAGAAAAAGAAGAAGAAGAAGAAGAAGAAGAAGAAGAAGAAGAAGAAGAAGAAGAAGAAGAAGAAGAAGAAGAAGAATGTGCTTATTCCGTGCTAATGATGCGAAGCTTGCAGAGCTTAAATAGACTCGGTGAGGGAAGAAGGATTCATGGAAGAGGAGAAGTGGTAGGTAAGTCTTCACCAAAAATAGTCAACGATTTGGGGTTTGGAGTCCAAGCAAAACGCGGGTGACAGACTATGTCGTTTGTCGGAAGTTGACTCAGCCATGTGTAGTCTCGGAGCAACTTGGAAACTTTCATTGTGTGTATACGATGTATACGTTGACTGCTATCTTATATTGAGGCTTGAAAGCTTGTTGAGATTTTAATATGGATGAGATGAATTAAATGTCACACGTTTTCCAAAACCAAGTCAAAAGTTGCTGCTATTAGCTACGAGGGCAAGATTGTTAGAATTTTTTTTTGGGGAAAAACAAGTAAGCTTAAATTAAAAGGACTCTATTACACAATAATAATAAGGTTAAAACATCTTACCAATATAAAATTTTCATTATTGATAAAGTATTCTTTTTATCTTGATCGTCTTGTTAGCTTTGAATAATAAAATAAATATCATAAACTTAATTTGACTATAATGAATTGTCGATTGAGATAAAAAATAATGATGGTACGGGCGACTTTAAAACGACCCTTTAAAATTAGACTCCTCTTCCATGTGATTGTGTCAAAATAAAATAATTATTAAAAAATAATAATATGTTAAAGAATAATCTCACATTACTAAGATATATTATATTTTTAAATAGCTACAATGGTATTAATAAGGCTGACTCAAAACCCCAATAAACAAGATAGGACTAAAAGAAACTGTTGTAATCTTAAAAGTTTCATTGTTGATCATTTAGAAGCATGAACTAAAAGAGGCTGATGTAATCTTAAAAGTGATACCACACTATTCTCCGCTACAAAATGTAACAAAAATACGAGCACATACAAACTGGCTTGTGAATAGTTTTTTTTTTTTGATAATTAAATATTACTTTCTTAGTTAACTATGATTAGTATCCCGGTCCTCAGACTTTAAAAAGTAGTACTGAGATCCTTACACTTACGAAAGTGAATTATTTAACTATAATTCTTCTCACATCATTAACTTCATCCAAATTTTTTTTACGTTTTATCAAAATTGCAAAAAGGCACCAATAAAAAGGATAAAAAATAATTTTATTATTTTTAAAATTATTAATTTTATATAAACTTATCACATGCAACGTGAAGGCTTTCATAAAAACTACTTTCCTCTCATCCAGTTCCCTCCTCTCTAGCTGTGCTACGAACGATAAACTAGTAGCGATATTGGTAGCGCACGAGGTCGGTAGCATTCTATAGGAGATCTGGGCATCGCCTCTAACCATGACTTATTTTCTCCTCCCCTCCTCTTTCCAACTTGCTCACATGTTGCCCCTCTGTTGATCCTACTTGCTCGTCACACCTGCTCACTGGTCGCCTTATTTTCATAAGCAAAACCTTACTTATGCGATGATCGTCTTTTTGTTGTTCCACCAGTGGCCAACATTAAGGACTAGCACATCAGCATCGACCTAGTGCTTGCACTGCCAATGTAGGGCATCAAGATGGATGGAGGCACAGATGTGATTAGGCGAGGTTAGGGGAGGGTGACCAACGGCTGTGAGGAAGGACATGGTTAGAGGAAGGTTTTGTCACTTGCGAAGTGCGCTTGCACAACGGACGCCGTGCGGTCGTTGGCACGTGATGTCCTCCCTAACAAAGAAGGCAAAAAGGTGAATGGGAAACCGGAAGACCGGTGATGACGACTCCCTTGTTGCGGTACCATACTCCTTTGAGTCATTGAGAATGACATTCCCACTATTGCCATCGGAGACGACAATGTGTGCTCCTCCAACAGCACTACCTCCATCTTCTGTTCTAATGTCCTCAGTCATCCGGCCTAGCTAGTAGTTGATGAGAATGAGGTTGAGGAGGAGGGATGTGTCTCGCCGGAGCTGGGCATCACCACACGATAGCTGTTGCCTCTAGCCGCGGAGGTTGCTGCAATGCAGCCTCACATAGCTATGGACTCGTCCACCTCCTCGCCTTTGAGCTTTGTCGTTGTTGGCTCCTAGAAGGGAACGACGAGTGGTTTGGTGGAGCTGGAGGCTATCCTACAACTATAGCGATGATAGAATTAGCAAGTGAATAAGAGCCGAAGAGGACCGAGGTCTCATATTTCACAATATCATGGAGTCACCTTCTACTAGAGAACCAACCTTGCGTGCCACCAACACCATTACTGGTTTGTCATCTACAGCAAAGCTAGAGGAGAGAGAACCGAAGGGGAAGGAAAGCAGTTTCTATAAAAGCCTCACGCTATGAGTGAGAAATTAATAATTTAAAAGATAGTGAAATTACTTTTTTTTATCCTTTTCATTCATGTTCCTTTTATATGTAATAACATATGCGATTTTTTTCATTGATGAAGTTAACGACGTGAGAATTTGGGTTAAATATTTCACTTTTGTAAGTGTAGAGATCCCAATATTACTTTTTAAAGTATAGGGACTAAGATGCTAATCATAGTTAACTACAATGAATAATCTATAATTACCCTTAATTTTTTTCTATCCAAATTCAAATTGAGAAAAACCAGACCTGTAGGCATGGATTGAAACCAGAGTGTCCAAAGTCCACATCAAGTCACCTTGTGATTTCCTAGTGTTTATGCTATAAACTCTATCAATTTGTGTCCACAGCAAGAATATTAGATCTGTCATTAGTGATCTGATCAATTTGTGAATCTAAGATAAGGATCCACATCTGGCATTTTGGATTTTAGATTCGGTTTTGGGTTACAGGGCTCTATATTCCACAAGAAAGAAGAAATATTTGGAAATTTATGTGTGAAGTTGTTCATGTGTCATTTTCAGTCAACAAAACACTACCAAAGGTGATAGATATATTAATTCTGATGGATTAGAGTGGTTTGAAAGAGTGTTAAAAGAGACCAATCTCAAATCGATCTTATTATGATTGATAAATTTTCAGTACACCAATAGTATATAAATAGATAATAAGAATTTTTGTATCTTAGACTTTTATATATAAAGTTGATTCATTTAAGTTTTTCAAAAAATTATGTTGAAGAAAGTATTTATCAATTCTGACATGGTGCTTATTTCAAACTATATAATGCTTTATCTAATTTGGACACTTCATCTTCTAGCCCTTTAATTTTAAATTCTTCAAACTGTTTTACATAAACCTTTTTTTTTTACTTTCCATTCAAAAAGGTTGATTTAATATGAAATTGATAAACTTATCATTTTTTCTGTGCTTCTAATGCCAATGCTCTTCTACTTGTATCAATTCTAGTAATTAAGGAAAAAGTTTCTAAAAGATCAATACCTAAAATTTGAGCATACTCTTTGGTAACTAAATGAGCTTTATGTTTTTGTAGCAAGCGATCAGTATTAAATTTTGACTTGTATACTCACTTGAGTTTAATTGCTTCTTTTCCTAGGGCCAAATTTATCAACTTTCAAGTCTTTTTTTTTTCAATAGTTTGTAGCTCATCATTTATTGCTTGTACCTATTCTTTTTTCTAAGTTGCAAACTCAAAACAAGTAGGTTCCAAAGTAAAGCATGCAAAATCACTAGACTGATAGATCTACGGAAGACTATGAAATGTTCTTATATATATTTAAGGATCACTAGAATAACTTGAATTAGAATTATTTAAAATATAAAAATATTCGGGTGTTGTATTAACAATAGGCAATGTATCGTATGCCTTATGGATTTCTTCTCCTATAACTATTGAAATTTTAATTGCTTTAGAGTTTTAAACTTCTTCTTCGTTAAAAATAATATCACGACTTATAATCAATTTCTTAGTTGTAGGATTATAAAGTCTAGAACCTTTTGTCTCATCACTATACCTCACAAATATATATTTAACACTTTTTGTCATCAAATTTGCTTCTTTTTTCTATAGAAATATGAAAGTAAGTAATACAACCTAATACCTTTAAGTGACTTACATTTGGCTTTTTATTCAATCATGCCTAATAGGATATTTTTCCTTGTTCTACCTTGATAGGAAAGCAATTTAGCAAATATATTGTTATACTTGCAACTTCTATCCAAAACTCTTTTGGTACTATTTTTTTTAAGTATACACCTAGTAGTTTCAATCACAACTTGGTTCTTTCGTACTGACTCTATTTTACTGGAGGGCGTAGCTTGCAGTCAATTCTCTATGAATGACTATATTCTTGTAAAACACAAAGAAATCCTTAAAAGTGAATTCACCCCCTCTATCAATGCATAAAGTCTTAATAAAATAACCACTTTGTTTTTTAATATATGCTTTGAAACTTTTAAAAATAGATAAGGCTTTAACTTTTCTTTCAAAAAATATACCCATATCATCCTTGTGTAATCATCTATAAATAATAAAAAATATTTATTTTCACCGTGTGAGATAGTCTACATAGGCTCACAAATATTTGCATGCATAAGTTCCAATCATTCTTTGGCTCTCTAAGAATGACATGTCTGAAAGGGATTTCTATGTTGTTTTCTAAAAACATAAGATTTATAAATAATATTTTATTCTTAAATTTAGACAAACCAACTATTGTATTGTTATGATTTAATAGTTCTAGTCTATAACCATATCCTTGTCAATTCATAACAATGAATGCACATGAAACGAAATCTGAAAATAATAAAGAAAATAATTTATTTTTTATCATTTGATAATTGCTATCAATTTTTTAATTTTCATATTATAAATCAAATATTTTTTTATCTAAAAAATAGCATAATATATTTTTCTCATTAATTATCCTATACTAATAACATTTTATTTTAAAATAAGAATAAACATCACTTCATCAATAAATTTTTTACTAGATTTGGTGTTTATGGCAATTGTTTATTTTCTTTCGACTTGAACCTTATTGTCGTTTTCCATATGTACTGTAGATTTAATCAAATCATCAAGCTTTTGAAACAAATTTTTACCCATGTCATATGATTATTGTATCTACTATCTAAAAACTAAATAGATCTAAATTATTCTTCATCAGATGCCATAAAGAAAATATTTTCTTTAACCTTATTATTATTATTATTATTATTATTTTTATGATAATTTGCTTGGTTTTTGTTCAAACAATCTTTTTTAAGATGGTCATATTTTTTATAGTGAGGGCAAAGAGGAATATTTAGATTTTTATTTTTGTACCAACAATCTTTTGTAAAATATCTATTTTTTTTTTAATCAAAACATTGACGTGTTTCTTTATTACTTTCATTGGAGTTCATCTTACTCTCATTTGATTAGCCTCATCGCATGCTTGAGTGTTAGATTTGTTCATGACCTCTACCATTCTATCCTCTCCCTTTGAGATCTAGTTTTAGAAATTTGCTTTGGTTCTTTCTTCTTTTCTATCTTCATTTGAAGAGTACGTTATCAAGTTTCATTTGACGATTTGTTCACTTTTTATTTATAAACTAAAAGCAAGCCCATTAATTCATTAACTTGTATCTTTAGATTCTTTTGTTGTAGTAGAAATCATATCAAATTTTAGAGATAAACTTTGTAAAACTTTTTTTATTACTGTTTGATCTTTTAGATTTTTATCACAAAACCTCATTTAGTTCATAATAAAAGAGACTCTGAGACAAAAATCAATGATAAATCCAGAATCTTTCATCATAAGAGTTTCAAATTCACGTCGAAGAATTTGAAGTTTTGAGGTTTTTATCTTATTTGTACATCAAAATATACTTTTTAATAATTTTCAGGCTTCTATTAATATTGATTCTGACATGATTCAGGGAAATAGAGGCTCATGTATTGTTTATTGTAGTATGTAGAGAGCTTTTGCATCTTTTTGTATGTTTTCATTTATTTGATCCTTTTGATCTTTAGCAATATTGGGATCCTACATATCATACTTAACAAAACTATTTTCTATCAAATTTCATATCCTTATGTAATAAAGAAAGTTCTTCTTTTAATAGTTCAAAATCAATAATTTTTACCTTTGAAGATAGGAAGAAGTTGATTATAAACATTTACTCTAATACTGGCATCTTTTTTCTTTCTTTTGAATCTAGTAGTCTCCCCTTCTTTTTTAATCAATATACTCCTATTGATCTTCTTTGAACTAAACTATGATACTACACTTGTTACCTTTCTATAGAATTTTAGAGAGAAAGGAGAGAAAATAGTAGAAGAAATGAGTACTTCCAATTTGTAGTGCTTTGGATCCATTAAGAAAACATATTTATATTAGCCAAAAGAATAATGTACAAGTTTTTTAGGAAAGAAAGAAATCAACCATAGTCCAACAAATCTCCTCATCCTTATCGATTTATCTTAGTCTAAATCATTATCTTATGTTACATCTAATAATAGCTATTTGAATTAATTTTATCAACCTCTATGAATTGTCTGAAAAGATTATATATAATAAAAGTGAGCAAAAAATTATTAAAAAT
This sequence comes from Musa itinerans, assembly GCA_001649415.1. Lineage (NCBI taxonomy): Eukaryota > Viridiplantae > Streptophyta > Magnoliopsida > Zingiberales > Musaceae > Musa > Musa itinerans. The sequence continues at coordinate 19,887 of LVTN01000883.1, read as the reverse complement.
GTGTGGGAACAAGAGTTGTCTTCCAAGTCTTATTTTTGGCATCTAACCTCTATCTCACATCATATCATTTTTTATATTTTTTAATCAATAATTTAGACTCATTATCAGGTTTATGAGTTAGTTAAGCACCGATACGTGGATAACATAGTTTAGAGTTCATTGCTATCATGCATGACATAGTTAGGCACCAATGCATGGATGACGGATGGCATATACACATTGCTAGATAGCAGCAAAGCTGTTGGTTCGATGAGAATGGTTGCGGGATGGCCTCGATGCTGTAGAGGACGCTACATGGCTATACACCACGGTTGATGGGCAACAACACTACTACATTGCTAAGCAACGTTGGCCACCAGTGAAGAGCTTGCAACAATAGTAGCTACGACCAGACCGATGGGTAGTCGGCCATGGAAAGGACGTCACAGTATGAAGGTCATGCAACGATGATAGTTGGTGTGTTGTCTCGTGTGACTAGGTGCACGCATGGGCACGGTGGAACACAATGACGATTGTGAGAAAGATAAATTAGGGTTAGTGGCTTTCACTTAAAAAGATTATTCTACCCTTCTAAATAATTTAATTCCAATCGATGTTCTCTTATGATAGTTCTACCCTTTAGAAATCATATATTTTTAATATATGTCTCGATAAAATTAAAGTTTTACCCTTCGAAAATCAAATATTTTTGACTTATGTCTTTAAAATAAATTGACCAATTTGTTAGCTTTAATCAAATTTTGATCTAAGCCCAATTTGAACCCAATTTTGATTGGGTTTATTGGGTTGATTGTAGGGTCTAATTTGAGTGGCCCAATCAGTTTAATCCAATTCGAATGGGCTCAATTTAAATAGGATGGATTAACTCATAGAGGCCATTTAAAGAATAAACAAATATAGATTATGATTTTTTATAGTTTTCTCATATGACATATTGATAAAATTTTGCTTGTGATATTTAAATTCAATTATTATTTTGGATATTTTTATAGTTGTTCACATACATATATTTATAACTATAAAATAATATTTATTTTTTGTATAAAAACATGATTTATGTTTTATCATGATTATAATTATCATATAAGTTTTTCTTTATATTAGTTAATGTTTCATAATTATTATAGTTATTATTTTATTATATTAAATTATTTTTACATAAATTAGATCAATTAAAATTTAATAAATATTATTTACAGCTTATATTCCTAAGTTTTATCTGAATAATAGTTGCCAAAGAAGCCTAGTATGATAGGCTTATAAGATATGAATTACAATAAATATTTTATCATTTATAAAATATTTTAAACTATATTTTATATTACTATATTAGTTTTGTTGTCACTAAAGTGCTTAGACTAATGACATATAAAATTATATTAAAAATTACTCCTAAATGATATTAAGAAAAATAATATTCATAATGACACATATAATTAATAGATTTAGATAATCTAAACAAAATTCTATTTCAAATAATTATATAATAGGGTAGGATAATACTATTTTAGATATTTTTATAGTTTAAGGTTATATATCCAAAGATAGTAATACTATATCATAAGGATTGTATTAGTCCTTCATAAATAATTTTGAGTGAACATTATATATATTAATATTTTCACCCAAATATGAAATATAAATAATATTAATTATTCATCATATTTTAGAAACTTAAAGTATTAATATTGTTTTATATTTTACAATAGTAGTTCCTTCTATACACTCTTATGCTTTTAGTATCCCTATATTCTCTAGCTCAAATTATTCAAAATGATTAAAGTATGTGTAATTCATATTGAGTGTATTAGATCTTGACGAAGAATTACTTGTTAAAAGACCCATTGACACAATTGATGAAAATATTATGGAATAAATTAATGAAATGAATACTTTGGAAAGATCTAATAGACTTAATCTAATATATATAAGAATGATAATTGCAAATAATATCAAGGCTTCTTTACCATTTATAACAAGCGCATAGGAATATTTGAGGGCTATAGAAGATAGGTTTAGATTTATTGTGATAAGTCATTGGTTGACACATTAATGAAAGAACTGACTATAGCTCCGTATGATGGTGCTCAAGGGATTTAGTATCATATCCTTAATATGACTAACAAGGTCATAAAATTTAAGCATTAGGCATGAATGCAAATGAGTTTTTCCTTGGACAGTTTATTTTTAATTCTCTTTCTCCTTTGTTTGACATATTTAAGATTCACTATAATACAAATAAGTATAAATGAGACTTTAATGAGTTGACTAGCATGTGTGTTAAAAAAGAATTAAGGTTAATGCAGGAAATATCTCATAATATTTTAGCTACTACTCAAAAAGCTGGTAATAAGAAAATAAGGTTAAAGCGTTATTCACCAAATAAATTTATCAAGTTTAAAAATGTTAAGGAAACAAATGAAAAGAAGGCTTTTATAGTAAATCACTTCTTTTATGGCAAGAAAGAACATATAAAAAGGATTATATTAAATATAAGGCTTGGTTGGAAAAAAAAGTTATAAACTTGGTCTTTGTATCTTTCGAATCAAATATTACTAAGGTTTCTTATAATACTTACCGGATGATTCAAGTGTTTTAACTTATATTACCAATAATATATTAGGATTTCTTATAACCTAAAAATTAAAAAGAACATGAAAAATTTATTATTATGGGGAATCGTCTTAAAATGAAAGTGATAGTACCGAAAACTTGTCGCCTAAGCTTAGAGACGAGTAATGTGATAGATTTTATGGACACATATGCTATGTTTCTACTATTTTTAAAATTTTAATTTCTCTATCTAGAATTGATGAGTTAAGATAATGTATTCTTTTGGTAATGCTAAACTCAATATATTTTATTATTTAATAAAATTTTATTTTAAAATTCTATATGATGGTTTGTACAGAATTAATTTGAATCCTAAGTATACAAAGACATTGGTGATGATATAATCAAATGTTGGATTGAAACATAATTTCAATAATAGAAAATATTCTATCTTGTGGTACAAAGTATATCTTCAAAGAAAGAATTAAAAGATTAGTAAAGGATAATATTTTGAAAGATTTAGACTTTACTAATTTTGATATTTGCATAGATTGCATCAAAGGAAAGTAAATTAAGCACATAAAGAAAAATATCATAAGAAATAATGAACTCCTTGAGATTATTCATACTAATCTCTGTGGATCATTTCATATTCCATGTTTCAATGAAGAGAGATATTTCATCGCATTTATAGATATGACCTATCAAGATATGACTATATGTATTTAATATATAAAAAGTCTCAAGCTATTAATACTCTTTAAGTATACATAAATGAAGTTGATAGATAATTAGATTGTAAAGTTAAAATTATCATATCTAATATGAGTGATGAATTTTATAGTAGATTTGATGAGTTAGGTCAAAATCCTAACCCTCTTGCTAGATTCCTAAAAAATACTATGTGTGTCACAGTAGAATAATATTACTGAAAGGTGATTAGGAGCATGATGAGTTAATTCTTTATAATATGGGGGTGAAGTTGTTAGGACAACTATGTATATCTTAAATAGAGTTTCTAGTAAGTTGATTATATCAACTCCATTTTAGTTATTGACTAGTACGATAACTTATTTGGGACATTTACATGTTTAGGGATATCCTATAAAGATAAGAGTGATGTATATTTAAGTGAAGATTATCATCGATATTTTTCTTACTTATTTAATTAAAGTTATTTATTTTTACTATAATATTAAATTTCTATATATAATAAAATGAGCCTATTTTTATTGACTTAGACTTTTGTTTAAGATCATCAAATAACGAGAGTTGGTTATCCAATCAATTCGGGTCGTGATGTAGTTATAAATGAATGATTGATGTAGTTATAAATGAATGATTGAGAGACATGATTTAGAGTCAATAAGGCTTTATAATAATTGTTCCTAATAACATATGCTATTAGAAGCTTATGATGTTTCTTGGCACAGTAGCAATCACTATCAAAGCCTTGTTTTCTATTTCCTAATCCACTGATGCAACAATCGATGCATAACAATGTTTTTTATTTCTTATTGATCTAATGAATCAATACATAACAATGCTTCCTATGATTCACTGTCACTGTGAGTCCACAGAGGACAAAAGAAAGAGCAACAACTGATGACAGCGAATGGCATCATCTCTCACAAGGCGATAAGCAACAGCATGACGAATCCCGAACCGAGTCCGAGAGCAGCCTTCGCCTGCAGGCAAGCGCCGCTCGGTGTCGGCGGCGACGTTGTGGGCGCAGACGGCGGAGGGACGGAGCCTGGGGTCGAAGATGACGGAGGAAGCGCAGAAGGCGAGCGCGGGGAGGGAGCAACAGGGGAGCGGGGGGTGGAGGAGGGAGGAGGAGGAGGAGTTGAGGT
>LVTN01000882.1:96495-121895 GCA_001649415.1 Musa itinerans | reverse complement strand
TGAAATCGGTTTCGGAAATGTGATTGGTAGAAAATTGTGCTTGATTGTTCTGTGCTATTCCAAATCTCATTTGCTAACAAAAATTCCAGCTATTGTGAGGAATCATGTCTTGCTAAATTTGGTCCTTTTGTCTCGAAAATTTATGATGTGTTGTCAGACAATTACCAATATCATGGAATTCGAAGGTGCAGCATACAGATGTAGTTTGCTCGTTTTTGGTGAATTCCTAAATGCGTTTGTAGTGCCTATTCTTCTGTATGATGTGAACAAAAACACTCGTCCGATGATTTCGTTGGGTACTTTTGTTCTCTCTACTTTCTTTCCTCGTTAAACAATTCAGGCTTATTTGATTAGTAGCAAAAGACTTTTGTATATTATATGATGAACTTGACAAAATTGGTGAACAAAAACTGTTCAATTTAAACGCCTTTGAGTTCAATGATAATGATAGAGATTGCATAGGAGAAGGAAATAAGATCATGATGAAAGACGATGGTTATGGAATAATGCAAGTGATAAAGTAGTGGTGAGAGAGAAATAAGAAATGAGATCGAAAGTATAATAGTTCTTTTAGAAAAAAAGCTAAAAACGTCCAGAAAAAGATAAATAAAAGATTAGGTATGTTTAAGATTATTTTGGATAATATGGATTAACGGTCGATAACTCTCTTTCTTTGTTCGGTATTGTTGGTGGTTTTGTTGGTGGTGTTAAACAATATTGGAGTGAAATTATTTTATATTTTTTATTGAACTATTAATATTTTATATATCAAGATGATTAATGTCTTGATTGTTGATAGCAAGACCTATTACTTATTGTAATGACTTAATAAGCCGTGCTCTTTGATCCATTCACACAGGTAATTCTTTCCTATTCAGATTTTTATTATATGTCCATCTTAATATCAGTTATCATGATTCATGAGATAATTAATTTATTAATTTTATTGAGTTCAAATTATTGACCTAAAAGCTTTAAGTTGAACTCAAAACTATTCTTAATGTTAACCCATACATTCATCTTTCGTAAAAGAAAATAATATAATGAACCCAAAAATATATATCCCTTATGGTAAATTGATAAAATTGGTAAGAATATAACTCAATTATATCCAAGAAGATAATGAACATTCTGCAAAATACAAATTGGTGCAGCTGATCATTAAGGAAAGACTCATCAGCTGTTTGGTGCTATGAACATTTCACAGATTCCACCTATGTTACATCATGAGAGAAGACAATCTTCATATGGCTGTTACAACAAGATCAGTCTATGAAATTTGGACTGGGAGAGAAACCAACAGTGTTCATTTCCTAACAAATGAGCATATGTCCTCTGAAAAATCACTTTATCCTCTCACTCACTATCTGCAACTTAGAAAATCTGAGAAATAATCTGCCACAAACTCTAAGTTAGAGTTTGCGATAGACTATTGTGAGCATATGTCCATACTCTCATCGGATCGAAGAAAACTCACCAATTGTGAGCAATTCTAAGTTAGAGGAATAATGTGAATGGCTGTCAATCTACTAGGTGTAGATGATTCTAAAAAATGACATGCTTCTCATCCTATTTTGGTATGTTAAACTGAGAAAATCGCCTTGATTTGTGTACTTTGAGCCGAATTGCTGGCACCTTTCTGGCTACTGCCTGCCATATCATCTGAACTGCATCATCTTCCTTGGATGGGTACTGGAACTCAAAATAGCCTTCGACCTCTTTCAATCTTTGCCACATCTGGGTCCAGGCCTCTCGACTTACTCCTCTGATCAGTTTTATCAGAAAACCTTTTTTAATCGCATCGGATGTGCGCACAAAGATGGAAAACTTGGAGTAGTCGAGGACATCTTCATATGGGAGCTCGATATCGTCGCTGATGATGACTGGTACACAGTGGCTAGCTATGGCATCAAACAGGCGGTTGGAAGAGGGGGTGTCCCCAGCAATATTTAGGCAGAATTTTGCTGAATGCATCCCTCGACTGGCATCATTGATCCCATTAGCACCAACACTTCCAAATGAAAAATGCACGTCTTTTTCATTTCTTATAAGATAAAATAACTCTTGTCTGATTGATCCTCCCTGCATACCAATGGCAATACTAGATTACACGCTTATCTTGTGAACTACACCAGACAAGCAAACAGGGTCAAATGAAGCACTATATTTAAGATCCTAAATGAAAAACATATGCTCAAGGGCACACTCAAGATATTGTAAAATTGTTCAAGGGCACAGTCGAGATCTTTGCAAAATTTTAGATTCAAAATGTTTGAATGGCAAATACAACAGGAAGTAGAGAATTCTGATGACAAACATCCACAGTTCAGTAAATTGTAGTTAAACAACCATGAGAAAATATAATGCAGATGACTATTACAGAGAAAGGGAGCAGAACAAAAATGAATGGATTAAAACATGATTTGATGGAGAACTACTGCCTACAATCTAGATAGAAGGAATAAACTTTAGATATCCTTGACAGGATCGTTTAATATGTCCTAATTGACAAGATTTTTTCTTATAATAAACTGGTTATCTGCATCATTTTTTTGTATTAGACATATTTTTAGCTTTATAATAAGCAAGCAAATCTACGGCCAAGGTTTTCTCAAGATATACTGCCTATTTATGGACCCTAATCATCATTACTACCCAGTAACTAATCATCTTCCCCTCAGAAAATAACGATGCAAAGGGAGAAAACTATGCCAACCATTTGTTTGACTTTCACACGTGGCTTGTTAGCTAGATTGTATTTCCTCATTAAATCCAGTGTTGCATGTAGCTTCATGTAGCATCACAAAGTCACGCAATCGGTTCACATTGATCCAAACAAAACCTACAAGAAATACTATTAGAAGTCCTTGATTAAGTAAATTCCAAGTGACTGGTTGCAGAATTCATTCCATCTTTAGTGGCATGATTAGCATAGAAGAAAACCATCATCCATCAAAATTTCATAAACACTTGTATTCTTTAAGGTATTCATCATGAGAGCAAGTCCAACCAAACGAATTCTTCATCTGCTTTGCTACTCTTCTTCCTCATTCACCATAAAATTCTCCTCACCAGAGTAAATTACACTACAAAACTGCAAAGAATTCATGCCACTGTAGCAAATTTTATGGAATAATTGGATCTCCAAACACCAAACAACCACTACTAAAATCAAGCAACCTCTTTAACAATACTTCATAGGATTGCTGAAATATGATGCCAATAATCATGATGACAATTTTCAAGGATATAGATTCAGATGTCTACCAAGTCAGTTTGCTGCTTTGTTGTCTCAATATGCAACTAAATACACTTACGAAGATGCAATCAGTTATATGGAGTCAACTATCTTGAATCATTTATTCTCATTTTCTATGGAAACTATATCTAATTGTTCACAAATAAGAATATTCATTTCTATATTTTTTTAAGAACTCAACACACTCATCTCAATATTTCCATCTCAACAACACAAAATTTTGTATATGTTGTTTATTTATTATCGAACAGTCAGATCTATAAAGCACCATTCATTTAAGAACTATCTTATATGATTTTCTTTTTAATCTAAAAGGTATGCAATAATCACAAAACCCCTGATATCCTTCTTCATGAATAATATATTTATCAATCTCTATCTTGTTAAATAATCGATCTTCAGCATGAAAAACATGAAGTTTATATTAATTTTTTACCCAAATAAAGCAAAATATACTGCACTAAAAAGTAAAAAATGCATTTCATGCATGGTATGTAAAGGTCAACAGATGCTCAAAATCATTCAAGCAATATGATGGACTTCACTATTCTGCCTGTTCCCACTACAAATTGCAATGTAATACTGGTTGTTTTTGACATGAAGAGGATCATCCTTAAGAACATTGCCAATGCATTCCACATCATATCTAAATATATGCTCCTACAAGTTCAAGTACAGGAAAAATCTAACTTTGATCAGGTATATTTTCTACCTAGGCTTCAAGCGGATGGACCAAGGATAGCGTGCATTGGCAGCGCTCTTCAGTGGCAGAAGCAGGTAATCATAGGCTTTAAAAAGGTCGCTTGCGAGGATTGTGGATGTCCATCTCAAAAAAGAGTTAAACCCTAATAGTGTCTACTAAAATATTTTCAATTGAGCTTGTAATGCTTGGCATCTTCAAGTACCATCTTTAAATCATATAATGCTTTTTGTTCATCGTTGTCCAAAATAAATGAAATGTAAAAGATCCAGAGTGTTTATACTTTTGATAATAATAGTATGACAAATGAGAGAGTTCCTTTAGAATCAAACATGCAAAAGACCAGTCAAAATCCAGGCACACCCTGATCTATTAAAGAACTGATTAGGTGATATCATGATATGAGGAAGAGAATGTGTTTAAATCTTGGTAGATGCAGACAAAATAACTTGATTGCACTTCCTCCAAAAGAACTTAGTATTCCATAAAAACAAGACATTCTGGAATCTGGATACTGCCCATGCATAATGCAGCATCAAAATGAACCCGCACACCAACCAAAGGTAACAAGAAATTAAGTTGAAACATAAAACCAGGCTTACTAGAAACAGGTTCAAGACACAATACAAACACAAACACTGAATGCAGGTTCAAGGAAACTTTTTCTTAGGGGCAATTTGGTTTCCTGCATTTGCAAATTATGTAATTGCAAATGCAGTCACATTATTTTAACCATAAGGTGGAGAACTTTTTTACTTTCTGAATGAGCACAATAGTTCATTTTTTAATTAAAGATTCAGCTAAATGGTATGTTCACTTAGTGGATTAGGTAATTATATACTCCTGTCATATATGTTTGCATAGTCACTGCAGAAAAAAGGTCACCAATGATAAATTTTAAAGATTCTTATCACTTCACCTTTTATATACCACATGACATATACTTTTGTCGTCTTCCCTCTATTCATATGTAAATGTAAAATTAACAACATTTCTTTTGTCCTACATTCTATTCATCCGGGATTAGGGAAATAGATTGGCTCTTCAGCTTAGAATAAAGCATTATCTTCTCGTCAACCAATTATTTGAGTACGCTGAATGGTATAAACCATTGTTTGTGCTCGATCACAATCAAAAGAAGCCATTTGACAAAATAAAGTGTCCTGAAGCTTTCTGTTATGGATTAATCAATGGAAAATAAAAAGTTAATGTGATACATCAACACCACTAGCAAGCATACTTCTTATGAACTTCAAGAAATCAAAGATATGCTAGAAATTACAGTATCAAATAGTGTTTATAACAAAACACTCACATCTTTCCTGTAGATAGCTCCTTGGAAGTATAATAAAGTAGGGCGATCATCGAATCCAGATGAGTCATTGACAAATGTCTTGATCAAATGCCTGTAAGGAGCAATTATGTCTTTCTCCACATTAGCTACATGGGGAGCGTACCGTCCAAAATCTGCAAGAATGAACATGCAAGGCCACAATTTCGTCCGAGCATCTAACATGCTGTTTGGGTGGTGTGCCAATATGATATGGTCTCGCCCCCCTGACCTTTTCCACTCCTTTTGAGCTGTCAAAAACCGCACCAACTTCTGCTGCAACAACTTGTTTGTACTGACTCTTTGATGCGCCTTGATCTTTGAATGTCGATTGTAGCTCAAAGATGAAAAGAAGGGCACAAACACAACATCAGCTTCACGAGAATCCTCGACCCTCACCACGCTGCATGGGCCACTCCGGTCAGGAAATCTCGAGGACAGGAGATCCAGTGTCAGCCAGTACTCAATGCTGTGCTGAAGATTCAACCCGCCAGGATGGTTTGGAACTTTGGTGCGTATATCAGGCCACACGCTCTTGCCACCACCATCCCAACCCAAAAGACCAAAGTGAAACTCAGGTGGCAAATCATACATGAAAACTTTCAGAAGCACGTTGTTCGGATGACATCGCTCGAGCTTTTCATCTGCTGGTCCATTTTCATCCAAGAAAGGTGACTCCACGAGCGACGAAGCCTCATCTTCATGTTCCCTTGAAGGGCTACCTTGGTTCTCGATCACAGAAAAGATCTTTTCTTTCAGCAATACATGGTTGACGACTGGTTTGCCAGCATAACCCCAGAAGAAGAGGTAGGGCAGAACCAGGACTGTCGCAAAGGAGAGGCAGAAAAGGAAGGGTTTCCGGCATAAACACCAATATGGTCTAATGTTTCTATTGGCCATGCAGCACAGATCTCCAATAAAATACCTAATTTAGCTGCAAAGCATCCAGCTTTATCAACCCAGGAACCAAGAACAGTGGCCAAGACCAATCGAGAAACAAAATCAAACAAACGGAATTTGTTTCTTGCGGAAAACAAATCAAATTTCTGGACGAACCCAAGCCGAATGAAGCTAAAGATAAAGGTTAGCCGGTTAAACAAAAGGCTTCAGTACTTGATTCCCAAACGTAGCCAGCTCTAATCCATACTCAATCAAGAAACAGGTCTGCAACCAAATGAATCTGGCAAAAATTTCAGACAAGAAGAACATCATCAATCGTCCAAACAGCCCCCCACACAAAACCAAACCGCTACGACTTCACACCCTAGTCATACACGAGCAAAAAGGCGACATTTTGATGATCGAACTCGAACCAAAGCTACCTAAACCGAGCAAGCCAAGCCCCAATCGACAAAAGAAGCAGAGAATTGATGTCAAGAAAGGGGAACTAACCAAACTTCCAACCAAAAGCGAGCCGAATCACGTATCGTAGATCCACGGTGAATGGAGTGACGGAGAGGGGGAAGGAACCATCAAAATCGAGCTCCGGAGCTTGTCTTCGCACGGCGAGGAATTCGGATCGGTCTCCCTCGCTCGATTCGCGGGAGATTCGGGCCTTTTTATGGAAGCGGGCTCTTCGATGTCGCCGCACGGCCATCAGAGCTTGTAATAGAAGGAGAGAGAAGAAGGTGAACTTTATTATTAGTTTAGTTTATATATGAAAGGAAAGGAAAAGAAGTGTACGTTTGCTAACACTAATTTATTATTGCTGAGCATTTAATGAGTTGGTGAGTTCGATAAAATGGCTTGTAATTTATGCGACAGACGCAAAGAGTTAAACATGGATTAGCGTTTGATCAAATTATTGCTGCAACATTCAAGTAATATTATGATCTTAATGGTCTCTCGGGAAATAATATCCTTTCAATTGCGAATGTTATTTAATGTAATAATTTAATACAATAATTATTAACGTTATGTACGTTATTTGATGTAATAATTTTTTACTTTTTATAAAAATATTATTTAACATTTTAAGATTTTATTGTCACATCTATGGGAGTTATAACGTCTTAAGCATAGATCACACTAGAAAACCGCTTTTTAACAAATTTGATGTGTTTTAATGGGAATTGATCTGGCAATTGACAGGAATTAGATTTATACTTTTATGAGAAGAAACAATTCTCAGGTCTTTTTTATAAATCATTTTAATAGTATTATTTTTTCTTTAATTTCTATTTCATATATATATAATGAATATTTCCATGGTATTTGATAGGAAATATATAATCAACCAACAATTATTCCTCACGTAAGGCCCGAAGGAGAAAAAATCCCAAAGACTTTGACACCTATTTGCACGCATGGATAGAAGTCCAAAAGACAGCTCGGGCCAATTACCAATTACCTTCTATACATATTACCAATTACAAATTATCTCCCATACGAAATCTTTATGGAATATTTAATCTCTTCTATGTTAGATATAATAACACGTCCTCAACTCCAGATAAAATGACATAAATTGAGAACTTAGGTATAGAGAAGTTGACCTCGAGACTAACTTAAGTGTCACAGGAACTAGCTCGAGAAGCCTCTCCTGACTTCATTCTATCTTTGTGCAAGTGACAACTCGGGAGAAGGCGCTTTCTATGCTATAAGACTCGCTATAACGAAGGCTTAGGGCGAATGACGCTCGAGGCACATGAGTCGATAAAAACTTAACTCAAGCTAGAATACTCGTCATGACGGAAATCGATTTGAATGGCACCCGAGCTGCATGAGTAGAGAAAAAATTGACCCATGCTAGAATACTGTAAAGGCTCAAGTCGAATAGTGCCCAAGGCACGTTAGTAGAGAAAAACTCAACCTGTGTTAAAAGACCCGCTACGATGGAGGCTCGGGTTAAATGGTGCTTGAGGCGCATGAGTCGAGAAAAGTTTAACCCGTACTAGAAAACCCACTACGATAAACACTTGAGCCAAATTTTTCATGAGATATGTATGTTGAGAAAACCCGACTTGTACTGAGATAAATCTGCTATGATGGAGGCACAAGACTAAATGTGTCAAGATGTATGAGTTAGAAAAACCTGACCTATACTAAGATAAATCTACTACGACGGAGGCGCAAAGCCAAATATGTTCGAGGTACTTGAGTCAAGAAAACCCGACTCGCATTGAGATAAATCGCTATGGTAAAGGCGCAAGGCCAAATGTGCTTGAGAAATATGAGTTGAGAAAACCCAACTCTCACTAAGATAAATCCGTTATAGCGGAGATGCAAGGCCAAATGCACCCGAGACGTGTGATTGAGAAAATCCAACTCACACTAAGATAAATCTACTACGATGAAAACGCAAGACCAAATGTGCCCGAAACAGGATCGACTTAGGAAGCCTCTTTCGACTTTGGTCTTTGTGTATGTGACAACTCAGAAGAAGACATTTTCCACCTCAAACGACTCCATGCATATAGATTAGGGCCACATCATGTTAATAAAGACGTCAATGATATTTTTCCTCAATAATATCTAATGTTATTGAATTATCATGCACAAAATTCAATGGCAAAAAAAGTAAATACCTAAAGCGTATGTGAAATTAAAGGTTCGGAACATTATCCTACAAATTTTTATATATAAGATATTAATATGATGATATAATTGACTCGCTTATGTTAAATTCAGAGTTTCGAACCTCATCTTATAAAATTTGCATGTTTAATTCATCAGTTTGATAGTGAAATATCTGACACATATACCCCTCGATTGAGTTTAGCTCCTTGGTTTATAATTCTTTAATCTAAAATACTAGTCTAGTGCTGAGGAATTTGACTCACATTCTACAAATTGATGATTCATAATCTAGTCTATAAATTTCTTAATGATCTCAGCCATCTTGATTGTCGATAACAAGACAAGAGTCTCACGATCAAATCTTATATTCACCGCTTATTCTTTGTTTACAAAACAATTATTTAACCAACCCAAAATAATTTCTATTGAGCTAAAGTATGTTTACACAAAAGGAGGTGATTATTGCAAAAACACAATCTTGACAGAACACAATAATTGCATTCACAAAAAAGGCAAATGCAGTTTCTTTGGTGGTCAATGGGAAAAAGGAGGTTGACTCAGCTTCATTAGTTCACAGTTGTTGAATGAGTTGGACCACTTGGCTTTAACGAGCCAAAGCAGACGAAGATGCTTATTACCTAACCCTTTGGACATGCATCGACTCGATTGCAAATTATTGTGTCCATGGAAAAGCTAATTGTTTTATGTAGCTTTATAAATTTGTGTAAGATTTTTGTCGTCATAATAAAGCTAATTGTTTTATGTAGCTTTATAAATTTACGAGTGCAATTCTTTCTTTTATTTTCTTATATAAAAAGGAAATTATATCGAAAGATTGTCACAGCAAATGCTTTTGGGAGACGGGAAGATAGCAGGTGTCACCGGTGAGGCACGAGGATGGGGGCAAATCTATATGGAGCTCCATGTTGCATGGTACTGCTAGCCTACGCATCCGTGTACGCCGGCTGTGTGATGGACACAACCTTAGACATGCATTTACCGAGCACTGTCCTATCACCACGTACAGATCCACAGTTTATGCGATGAGAACGAGAACAAGTTCATCCTCCGTACCTTTACCATGGCTGGCCCAGCCGCTGGATGTTAGCCAACTAAATCTCACCAGCCAAGGAGACAAAGGAAAGCTAAAAGGTGTGATGGCATTGATGGAGGTGTGTCGGTGAAGAAGGGTGGTGGCGGTAGTGGTTGTGGTGGTGGTAACAGTGGCGCAGGCTTTTCTTAGCTCAGTCTCCACCTAATAACTGCACAGCTTGGGTTCCTTGTAAGGCAGGTTTCCGGTGGGTGCATCTCAAATGGGGAGATCGGGATCCGTTCCTGCTCTTCTCTTCTTGCTTCTCCTCGTCATCTGCTGTGCTGCAGTGGCTGCATCGTCAACCGTGGTCGGTCTCTCCCTCCCTTTCTTCCTTCTTTTCCTCGCTTACTCTGTCCTCATGGTGTTTGTAGGATGCGCCAAATGAGGAGCTCGGAGTGAACTTGGCAGCAGCAAAAAGTGTAAGTTGAACTTGGACTGCTTCTCATTCCTTTTCCTTCTCTTGTCCTTCAAGTGAAGATGGACGAGGTCTAACTCCTGTTTGCTCTGTTCCTTACTTGGCAGCAGAAACACAAGCATTCCGGATTTTCTCAAGCAGGTGAGATGGCCATCATGTTTTTGCTTGTTCTATGTTCCTCCAACTGTTCATATCCAGGGTCTTTGATGCATTTATAGTGGTTCTGCAAAATAACATTAGAATTAGACTCCAGAAATATGTTTTAAGTTGGTGGGAAACCTTGTGTGGTTAATGGATAGCTTTGCATCTGCTTCAGAATCCACAAACTGTGGTTAATTTCCCACCATGCTCTTTTGAGTTCTCCACACTGCCTTGATGAAATGTGAGAGCACCGAAATTTTCAACTAAAAAGAATGTAATTTTGAGCTTTACTAGCTTAGATCCACAACAAGTTTATGATAACAAAGGCAGATCCAACTTTTGTGAAGTAGAAGAGGTAGAATCTCAAACAAAAGAGGTAGTTGACAATAGAGAGTCAGAAATGTGTTAGAACTACCAAGAGAAGATCCAATGTGACAAAAGGGTCATATCGAGGAAACTTCTGTAAACCAATCTAGTTTGGACTAGAAATTTATGATCAACAACAACATCAAAACAAGACATTACTGTCCCTGTAAGCTTTGACTGCAAGATCTTGTGCTTTAGATCCTTCAATTCTGTTCAAACAGAACAAGTCCGAGACTAAAAGAGCCAAACACATTATGCCTCCAACTCCAAGTTTCATGCATGTTGGAATTCATTCACAGGCATACCGTATGATCATTGGACATGATTTTGCAGAGTGCCCGGGTGCATGTCAGTATAGATGTTCCAAGACAGCCTACAAGAAGCCCTGCATGTTCTTCTGCCAGCAGTGTTGCTTCAAATGCAAGTGTGTTCCTCCAGGGACTTATGCACACAAGGAGGTATGCCCATGCTACAATAACTGGAAGACCAAGAGAGGAGGCCCTAAATGTCCTTGAAATATTCTACTTGAAGATTTCAGGCTTCTCCTAATTTCCTCATTCTAGTTAGTAGATATATGATGTGTATCACCAGTTCTCTATCTGATTAAGCTTGAAGTAATTATGAAAGACTCCAGTATCGTGTCTTTTTATCATGCAATGACATATTTGACAGTGTTTTGCTAAGACAAGGTTGCAGGCATAATTATGTTGAGATCACTCCAATTCTATGACTTTCATATCAGTTTAGTCTAATGATTCACAATGTTGACAGTATCAGAATGTTGAAGGATCCATAATTCTCAGTGTGTACAGGAGATTTGTCCCTAGCATCTTTAGATTAGCAGCTATGACCTCAGCCAATCAAGCTATTGCATTCATGTCTCTGATCAAGTTTTCTTATAGTACTTATATTTGATTATTATGTTTTATGTACTAATGTCTTTACCATGCGATGGCATAAATGAGATGATGTTGAGATTAGCTCTTCAAACTCATGACTTTGATGTCAGTTTAGTCTAATGAATTTTTATGACTTGTCTGAAATATCAGTCAGATAATGATAGATTTCTGTTACAAATAAATGATCAGCACAAACATTGTATTAACTCTCTAAGGAATTCTGATGGCAAAGAAAAGAACACAAGGCTGTTAAACTGAGATCTGGAAGCAGATTTTTGGAAGACCTTACAGTATCAGGTTAATTTAACAGATATATTTGCAAACAAGAACAGTAAAATGAACAAATATGTCTGGAATCTATCCACTGGAAATAATTATTCTAATCTACAGGAATATCTTACTCTGATCACAAGACCATAGTGTCAGAAAAAAATATCACCATAAATATTTTTCCTTGTGTTTGGAACATGGAATGTTTTCCATAAATATTTTTCCTTGTGTTTGGAACATGTTAGGAAAAACAAGGCCCAGATTTTGTTGATATTATGGGCATAAAACAAAAGAAGAAATGTTTTTTAGAGGCTGAAAATTCAATTTCCAAGATTTTTTTTATTGCTTGGTGAAAATTCCAAAACAGTAAATACCTAAATTAAGGACAAGAAAACAAGAAAGGGACTTCAGGAATATGTTTAAAGCTTCCAATAACTCAGATATGAAAACAGTAACCTGTAATTAAGATATTGAAAGCATACTTTAATTAATTGTTAGCCAACAAAAACTCATTTTTATTGAGTGAAGGAGCAGATGAATCATGACACTGTTCACAAAAATCACTGACTAAAAATTTGGTCTTAGCATGATCATAAAACCCACGCAATTCCTAAACTCCAAAGTCGATGGATCATAGCTTGGCACAAGAACAAATGACACACATCCTTTTCCCATTACACTGACGGCAAACAGCAACGAGCCTATCATAGAATACCCCGCTCCTAACTAGACTGTGCTGTGCCATTAATTTGCCTTAAAAACCGGCCAGAGTTTAAATGCCATGCCACCAAACAAGCTTCTCTTTCTCTCTTTCCAATGGCGGCCATACTTCCTTTTCCCACTAGCGTTCTCCAGCTTCATGATTGATGGTTACAGGTAAAAACCAAACATCTGAAACAACAGCATGCAATGACCAGTTTCATATTGGTGTTGCATATAGTGGAGTGTAAAAGCTAATTAAAGAAGTCAATGAATCGAAAACCAAAATTGCAAGAATTATTCTGATAAGGAAACTTTAGTCTTTATTTAGTTGTAATCCAGTATAAAAAGGCTTTGACTTATGACAATTCTTGATCTCTAGATAGAGAGATCAAGCCATCTTTAGAAAATATTCATCAGAGCTTTTACATATAATTACTCATCACTCAGTCAAGACCTTCAAATCAAATCGAAACGAACCGAATCAAAAAATATGATTTAATTTATTTTAAAACTTAAAATAAAGAAAATAAATAAAAATAATTATTTATAATTATAGTTTTCATAACCAATTATAGTTTATATACATTTCTTGACCAGAAACATAATTTTCATAACCAATTATAGTTTATATACATTTCAAATTTTAGTTGCAAATTTAAGCCCTTCCTTTATTTGTAATACAAAATATTCTCATCTCCACACAAATCACAAAAATAGAAGATATAAATTTCACAAAAACATATTCTTAAGAGTTCGTAGAAAACATTTAAATATAAATTACAAACTCCAAATTACATCATACTACTATTTTGTTCAGTAATTCCCTATGAACCTCTCTTCTTGTTTATATATATATACGTATATATAGTTATTTATTTAGACCATATATATATATATATATATATATATATATATATATATATATATATCGCTTAAAAACCAATTATAGTTTATATACATTTCAAATTTTAGTTGCAAATTTAAGCCCTTCCTTTATTTGTAATACAAAATATTCTCATCTCCACACAAATCACAAAAATAGAAGATATAAATTTCACAAAAACATATTCTTAAGAGTTCATAGAAAACATTTAAATATAAATTACAAACTCCAAATTACATCATACTACTAGTTTGTTCAGTAATTCCCTATGAACCTCTCTTCTTGTTTATATATATATACGTATATATAGTTATTTATTTATACCATATATATATATATATATATATATATATCGCTTAAATATGGCAAGAGATGGGTCCAACGGACGGTCGAGATGTGAAAATGAACGGTCCCCGTCCTCCTCGTAATGCTCAATCTTGGAATCGGATGACTAAGAACAGACCTTCTCCGGTCTCGGATGATACTGAGAGGCATGTAGTTGAGGACTTGAATGGCCTCATTAACGTCACACGTGATGCATTCATTGACCCTATGAAGTACCAACGCGACCCAATCACCACCGCCAACCTTAAGGTCTTCCTCCCCCGGCCGGCATCAACCATCACCGCTCTGATCATGAATAGCATTCAATTCTGGCTCACCTAACCCTTCTTCCCATCTACCCGTTGCATCCGACATATGTGCAAGACACCGATCGAGCATAGAATGGAAGAACATCAGTCATCTGTTCATACTTGGAAACTTGGAATGGATACACAAACAACGCAAATTGAATTCTGGCAACGTAATACACTTCTCAGCGCATGAAAATAAAGAAACTGGAATGGGTAGACCACACGAATCGATTGGTGAATCCTAGAAGAATCCGACGACGGCGATGGCGCAGGAGAGACCGGCGAGTGCGAGACGACCCACTGCTCCGGCTCCGGCGGCGCGGTTCTGCGGGGGCGGCGCGGCCGGTGTCCCTGCAGGGAATTAATTCAGGCACAGGTGCTGTGATTTCGACTGGTAGCATTAACTTAGGCCTATCACTCCAACAAGAAGAAATAGTGGCTCACCGGGCAACCGCGGGCCACTGCCTGATGGAGCTGATGAAGGAGACATTAGACCGCCCATCGGACTACCCATCGGACTACCTGTAACTGGATATCCTATTTCTGCAGCATTGCCAATCACAAAAAGGCTCAGTTGACATGGAAAGCTCATACCGATCTTATATCAACGTAAATCCACTGTTTACAGCAAGCACAGACGTGTAAGCTTTACTGACCTGCGCACAGGCTCACCGGCAAAGAGTCGATGTGGCAGATGGAGGGAAGCTTGAGGGCCCGGTTGTTGTCGATGGAGATGCCGAAGCTCTCGGCGCCGCCGGAGAGGAGCTGGCACAGACAGATGGGCTGCGAGTCAAAGAGGCCGGCGAGCTCGGGGCAGCAGTCCTTGTCAGGCACCGTATCGTTGCTGCCGGTCATCACGTACGATAAGCAGCTCGACAGGTTGAAGTACGACTGCGTGCAGTCAAGTCCGGACGGGGTCGGCGCCGGGGCTTGCGCGCGTACGCCGCCATGCAGCATGGCGCATGCGACGACGACGACGGTCGCAGCTAGCAGAGGGATCCGGAGGACCGTCGACGTGGCCATGGCGTCGCCGGAGCCTGAGAGTGTCTGCGGTGGGAAGAAACCAGAAGTGCAAGGCGAAGCTTGGTTTGTGCTGCATGCATATAAGTGAAAGAATCGGGTTGGTCGTGAGTATTAATGGTTTGTCTACCTACCAAACTACATATTTAGTTGGATGCACATCTTCTACTTGAGAGGCTTTGCCTTTCGGCCTATGGAGACAACTTTTACCATCAGTTTCTTAGAACACTGAGGAGATGAAATCACAGGAATACTATTGTGGCGTGAAACTTGTGGTGGCTGCAAGTGTGCCAGAGAGAAAAATACCTCTTTGTTGTTGTAAAGCTGAGGTCTTTTAAGCCATACTGCAATGAGGATCACCAAGAGGGACTGCCATCACACCTTTTGGAGGAGGATGCTTACCGTCATGGTAACACAACATGCTTGATCTTGCTGTTCCCTTCGAACTCTTCCATCTTCAAATTATGCTGTTGTCTTCTGAACACACACACACACAGAGAAGGTTATGCTCTAATAAAAACTTGTTTCCATTGTAAAAGCATTCATAAAACATTTGTTGCGAATCCAAGCTCAAAGCAAAGACCAAGTGAATGAAAATTTGCAGATCATAGAAGAACGATAAGGACCAGTTGAATGCCTTTTGCATGCAGCTCAAAGCTCTTTTCACTGAAAATTAACTCATTTCCAGTTGAATGTTAGAAGACATACCATATCTGAGGAAGTGATTACATCTAAAAGATTAAGCTAATGAGTTATGGGTGGGATTTACTGGTCACAATTGAGGATCCTATAAATGCAAACCACTCTAATAATTGCTATTTAAAATGTAGTTGCAGTCGGTTCCTCCGATCGACAAGTTGTCCGATCACAATCAATTTGGTATCCTGGATGATCTCCATTGGCTTCCGCTATTATGTTAATTTGTTAAGAGAAATCGATCCACATATTTGTAAGTATATCTTCACTGAGCTTGGACTGCATCTTAGAGTTCTCATGGAGTATGCATGTTATTTTTGAAGTACCCATTCAGTTTCTGATTTCGATAAACTTTCTTCCAAACATGGATTGAAGGGGTCTATGAAAAAGGTGTTGCTACTATGTGGATCAGAAACAAAAGATCTCTAGATACAAGGGGATGATAAAAATCTTACTCATGTGAAAGAACTGACTGCCATCCAGTTTCAGATCCAAAGACCCTTTTATTTTGAGAGAATTCTGCAAAATAGGGGATGATAAAAATCTTACTCATGTGAAAGACTGACTGCCATCCAGTTGTTCGTATTAGCATACAATTGTCATTGATCATGTTGTCAAGTAAAACAGAGGGAGAATTAATGATCTGTTGAGAACAAAAAAAAGACTTTTTTTTAAGAGTGAAGAAAAGGGATTATGTTCTTAGATCCGTTGTCCCACGATCATAGATATGGTCTATGTTGAATATGCCTAAAACACATAATTGATAGCCTCACATCACCATTCCTTGGCTGTAGACTTGACTTGGTAGGTTTTGAGTTGCAGGAAGATGTGAAGCTGCAGGATCCATTGTTAAAATTTACATATATTTTTTCTTGTTTCAACCGATCTTTAGCCTGAGATGAGAGTGGATGTTTAGCTTTGGTTTCAGGATTAAGAACAATGGACCTGCTTATGCTTGGTTGTCTCGGTAGACTGGATTGCATGTTCATCAGATCAGGCATTTGATCCTACAAGTAGCAGAAACACCAGCAGGCTTATTGGTTTTGGCTTGGTGTAGAGGACATAGCTGGAGTTTTGAGCATGCTGTCTACCTTGATGAAACCTTCCACGGGCGATGAGGAAGGACTTGATGGAAATTGTTTTATTGTGTATTTAACATCTGGAGCAATATAAATAAATTGGTTTGATCGTCAAATCCCAAAAACTGTATGATTTTTCAATTTCTGGATGAATCTGTGCGAAATCATCAACAAAATTCCATGCCATTTGATCACAGATGTCTTCTTCACACTCAATTTGTGCCTGTGCTTTTGCTGATCCTTCTCATTCTGCACGTCCACATCACCAAATACCACGATATAAGAGACTGCTTTCATAACTTGAATTTTGATCATCCAAATATATGACACTTGGAGATTGACTTCAAGTTGGATAATGAAGTCGAATCTTTTTTCGCAAGGAATTTGGCATATGTTGAAGCCATGCCGAAATAAGCCTGTGAATATTTGGCAAATTCTGTAAGAAATTTTCCATATATTGCGATTTGTTAGTGATGATGGAAAAAGCTTGGAGAAGGATGCCAAGAGAAATTTGCCCACCAAATGATCAATTAGAACATCAAACACAGATTGATCACAATCATATTAGCACACCATACAACCACGCAGCATCTTTATCAACCTTTTATCTTACAAGTCGGGCTATTATAACCACTACTACAGAAAAAAGAAAAAAATTATAGCAGTAATGTCAACAGAACTGAACCACGACCGACAAGTTCGTGCCATTATGGCATATATCTGACCAAGCAGTATGTTCCTTGCTACAAGTTTCAAGCCTGGAGATACAAAAGAGAAATAGAGTTAGATCCAAAATCATACATATATAATGTTTCACAAATTCCAGAAATCTGAAACTGTTATTAGAAGCCAATTAAGATGGATAAAGTTACACCGGTGAAAGCATTCCATTAGCCTGAAACTACAGCTTAAGTGGCATCATCACTTGCGATATGCAACAGTTTTTTTTTTTTTTTTTTGTTCCCTCTTTTCACATATATTTGGATTCAACCTTCATCAATACTTGAATTCAATTTTCAAATTGTCTTTATGACCACCTGAAGAGCATCTTTTTTGTGCAACTCATGTAAACTAAATTCTGCAAAATGCTGCAAATACTACTCAAGGATTAAACCACGATATGTAAAACAGTGTCCGACATCCTATTTTGTAAGGATCTTTGAGCTCTTGCTCCTGTGACTATATGATAGCACATAGCATTTCCAATGCAATCATTACTCAACTCATCTAACTCTATTTCCCAAACATCAGCCTTTGAGAAGGTTCTACAAATTTCTAATATTGGGCAAGTACCTGTTTGGATCACTGTGAACCTCAAGTCCTGTTCAAATCAGAGATGCTTGGGCACTGGTCTCCCAAAGCTATGTCCAATCCAACTCTTGTGTATTGCTTGAGTTCATTTATCATCCTGATGCCCAGTTAAATGAAGTTAAACTTGGCTACGTGATACGTATTGCTAATCTATGGAAGAATAGTTTCCACTATTGCTGCAAAAGTTTTTCATAGTGATGCTTAACTCGGATGACAAATTCAATTTCAGTACTCATTGTCGCAAAAGTCCTATGGTTACACCAGTGACCCAAAAGAGATTAAATAATTAAGAAACAAATAAATTAATTAAGATACAAACCTTGGTGATGATATTGTTCGAGAGCCAATCCAGCCCCTCATACAAACCTTCACCAGATGTAGCACATGCGCTCTGAATATACCTGCAACCATATCACACATTTTCTTGATCATCAAACTACGAATGAAAAAGACCAAGATGTACCTTCATAGAAAAAGGATGTGGTATAATGGTATAAACATGCTTTGGTACTGCATCAAAAACACGACAAAAACAAGAAGCAGCACAAGATAGAAAATAAACATAGTGCAAATTAACATCCCAACTGGAGAAATGAGAAGGCACCAATCAATCTTGAATAAAATTTATGTAGTTCAGAGAATTTCAAGCTTTATAAGCTGAGGAGAAGCATGTGGCTCTTTTGGTTATTATTCTAGCAACTGTTGTGACATAATTACTTCTGAACACCAATGATTTTACAGAAAACCTTAATTTCTGCAAGACTCTGAAATAAGATGAAGCATTTGATTATTGTTTGATGTTTCCATCTAATTGGCTGTTATCATATGAACTAACAGGTTAGTTGGAGACAATAAAAAGAGATTTGAGTGATTTCAAAATAAGATGATCGAGTAGATTTTCTTTTTGCTGCAAAAGGATTTTCAGAGTAATACAACCACGGCATGTCGACATAAACTGTATGGCCATCACATGCTATTCTCTCCCTTTTTATGAATTATAAGAAGAAAAACGTGGAATTTCTCAGTCTTGACCACAAATCCTTGCTTCGTATTATAAATAAACAGGAAAAGCAGCAATTCTGGAATATAGCAACATGGGAATCAAGAGTCATACCAGTGTCGGTGACGCAGGGAATGCAGGCCAAGCTTATCAGTAATTTCAGCTGCATTCATTGCATTTGGAAGATCTTGCTTATTTGCAAACACAAGCAAAACTGCATCACGTAACTCATCCTGCATAAAAACCAAATAAATATAGTAAATTAAATTTGAGAAGAAACGTATCTTAGTGAACCAATAAATAGAAAAGCAACCATCACTAATTTGGCATTTTAATTTCCAACGAGTGACCATGAAATGTACATGCAAACATAATTGCATCCGATCATGACACTGTACTAGAATTTCATACAGCACAGGCATGCTGAATTAGAGAGAACATAATGGTTGTCAACAAACCAAACCAACTCACCTCATTAAGCATCCTGTGGAGTTCATCCCTTGCCTCGATAATACGGTCTCTGTCATTGCTGTCTACAACAAAAATAAGGCCCTGAGTGTTCTGGAAGTAGTGCCTCCACAGAGGTCTGATCTGTTTAGATGAAACACCCAATAAATAAATCAAAATAAGCAAGTATCAGACATAACATACCATTAAAATAGTCTGGTCAAGTTTAAAATCAGTAGATTTCAAGTTTACAATGCATTATGCCTTCAAATGTATGCAACCTCCATAAACTCACAGATGTTCCACAAAACGTGAAGCTTTAATTCCATACTTAAGCAAGTAAAATCAGAGTATCAAATAGAGATGTAACCTACCTTATCTTGACCACCAACATCCCAAACAGTAAAACTAATGTTCTTGTACTCGACAGTCTCCACATTGAATCCTGAATTAAAGCATCAAATTTTATTACTGAATACACAAATTACCCAGAAAGAGAGAATCTGCTTGTGACTGAAACATAAGTCTACATAGGAAACTGCACTGGTAAATTATGAAGGTAAATAAGTCAAATCCTAGATAAGATGTTCATGCAATCTCTAAATTATAACCAAAACCATCTCTAACATATACTGACTAATTGCTCCGACAGATCCTAAATAAATATGTAGCAATCCCTTAAGAAAAATAATGCCATCAATTCTAAAAATTTTGGATGGAGTTTTAAGGTGAATTTTGATAATGCATCAATCTCAAATCTCCCATGTAAGCAACACACAAACTTTGGTGCCAACGAAGCGCACAGTAAGGATCACTGCAAACTGTTCAGCACTTAATATGTATCAGGGTGGTCCTTCTATGGTATAAGGCTTTACCAAAACCATGAACCAACATAGAAAATGTTGTTAAAAGACCTCAAAGTATTGCACCACTGGTTCCATGAATCATGAGTCACTTCAACATCTCATTTTAACTTACTTCCAAATGCTGGCACTTCAATTTATGAAGAGTTGAATTGTAATATCCAAATAACCAGACACAAGGAAATTTTAAGTCGGCTCAACCAACCATATCGGTAAGATCAAAGACTTACGGTTTCTCTTTTCTTTGGATCTTTTAATCTTCATAGCATGCTTATTATCTTTGATATAACACATAAAGTTGCGCCAAAAGCAACCAACATTGAAAGGAAAAAAAGATAGAAAATGATAAGAGAAAAAAAAAATATATATATATATATATACTTGTCCATCCTTAAACTTCTCGATCCCGTGAAAACAAATCATTTTCTTTAACATGCAAACGATCTCCAAAAATCAACAGAAGCCAGTTTCAGAATGATTTGCAGGATCACTCTAATGAGCTATCTTTTGTTCAATTATCCGGAGCGAACAGGAACCATATAGCTTGGCGACATAGAAAGATACAGAAGAAAGACAAGACGACGACGACAACGAGCATAATGAGAACGAACCATAATTTCGCAGTATAATGATCTAACGGAGGGAAGAAATCCAAGACTCATCAAAGAACGCTTACAATTCATACGGAGAACAAGGTAGAAGAGCCTCGTCAAAAAGAACATAAGATGGACAGGGAAATGGATGCTGACCGATGGTCGGGATGGTGGTAACTATCTCTCCGAGCTTGAGCTTGTACAAGATCGTCGTTTTACCAGCCGCGTCGAGCCCAACCATCAAGATCCTCATCTCCTTCTTCGCAAAGAGCCGGCTGAACAACCTCGTGAAGGTGAGCCCCATCTTGTTCACCACTGACGAACACAAAAAGGCCACACGGATCAAACAAACAAGCAGCAAGCGAAAAGATCAACAGAATTAGTACAGAAAACGATCGAAAGATGTGACGACAGACTTACCGGAGGTCTCTCGGACGAGGCTTCTGCTGCGACCAAGGAAGAGGAGGAAGGTGATGGAGCCCTCCTCCCGCAGCCACCGTTTTAACGTTAACAGGGGGAGGCGAGGACAACATACCGCGTCAAACTCACGCACATCGCGAGCCACCGCCACCGCCGCCGCTTGCCAAGCTTTATAGGCGGGCCCCACGTGGGGTGGGGCCGCTGTCTTGGCCTGCCTACGAGCGTAAGATTCTTCCAGTGGCATAATTTTATGACTCGTTGAATTTTTGTTGATGTCAAACCAACTATACATCACTGCTCGTATTACTAACATAACTATGTTAAGTGATTTAGATTCATTAACTAAATACAAGTAGACGAATGATTAAGATTCTAACAATTGATACTTGAATAAAGAAGTTAACTTGAAGATAGCATGAACAATTAGAATATGATTAACTTAAGGTTAAAATCGATAATTGAGAATAAGCTGTATACATATGAAAAACATAGTATAGAATAATTTTGATTCTTAATGTTCCTAAATCGTTTGGTAAGTATGCATGTGCAAGCATGTTAGTTTGTTTACGATCTATTATTTTCATATCATTTTTACCTTCGGTGATGGGTATGGTGAGCATGAACAATTAGAATACGGTTAATTTATGGTTAAAGTCGATAATTGAGAATGCGCTAAGTATTTATTTATAAATAGTCATTCATTTGAAAATATAAATATGTTTTACAAATTGACATAAGCTTGTTATGTGGGTATCTCAAATACTCACTCGGACTTCTATCTAGGTCTACTTCGTATTGCTTGATAATATTAACATATATAGTGGTATGATAATCTTGAAGATCATAAGCTTGGTTATCTTGTAACAAGAGGCCTCGAGGGCCATCACGATGATGCTTTCGTAGTATATTCTATCACTTTTTATCATCTAGAAAGATCAATTAGGGGTTGGATCGTCAACACACCAGAGAGAAAGTTTTATCATCTATAAGCCTAAGTTATATTAAACCTTAAAACACAATTCATATTTCTTCATAAAGAGAAAGTTACTTAAAAGGTTTTGAGAGATTAAGAGGCAAACAATGAAAAATCGATATT
Organism: Musa itinerans; assembly: GCA_001649415.1. Taxonomy (NCBI): domain Eukaryota; kingdom Viridiplantae; phylum Streptophyta; class Magnoliopsida; order Zingiberales; family Musaceae; genus Musa; species Musa itinerans. The sequence continues at coordinate 99,158 of LVTN01000882.1, read as the reverse complement.
CCAAATCGATATTCATGTCGAATAATTCTCCAAGAAGAGGATCATCCCTATAATAAATATCATATACTTAAATAACACTCAAATTAATAATACTAAACTACAAATATGTATTCATTTAATATTATATATTTTGTTATTGGTACAATGAATAATTCACGATCCATCGAACGATAGGCCAACACAATCGATGCTTCAGTGACAATGCGAAGGACGATGTCGAGACTTCAACTATACTAACTATTTTACTAATATTGTGATAAGTTATAAAGTAATTCAACTAGCACAAAGGTAAATAAGGATAAGACGATAAACTATTGATCATTGAGACTCTATAAGGCTTCTTTGAAGGCACTAGTGACCAATGATAATAAGGATGTCGATGATGGCCACCTCTCAAGACTTTGGTGATAGCTATACTATAGCTTCATTGCTCGATTGCTCACCAAGGTTCAACAGATGGTTTCGTCGATGACGATGACCATGAATAGTTACATTGATCGTGGAGCCTCAACACTAAACCGACAACCATGACAAAAGCAAACAACAAGAAGGTCAACACATTGTTGATGAGAAGGTAACATCTACCTCTTGCCTTATTGTTGATGATGATCGTGACCCCCCTTCTCTTCTCTTCGGTGATAGCTTGATGGTAAGAATTTGACACTGACATCTCCACTACTCTTTAGTGATGCCCATCTACTGTTGCTATTAAGGAAGCTATGGCTAGCTCTATCCTTGCTTCTTGTTGGCGATGATAATAGAGACGATGACGATGACGATGACGAAGATTGTGATGATGGTGGCCACCATTGGCAAGAAGGTTTGCAATGGTGACCTTCTTACATGTCGCTATTGCATTGTTAGAATGGGTAGAGAGGTGATTTGGGAAAAAAAAAAGGTGCAATCTAGGCCTTAACAATAATAAATCAAAAACTTAAAGAGCTTTATTGAACCAATTTGATCTAGTTCAGGTGCAACAAACTGTTTCAACCCAAATAAATCAAAGTCAATCAAGATCAATCGATATCGAGTATCTTCTTTTAATTTTTTAGAAGTTACATGCGTTGAAGCGGAGTAGTTTGAATACCAACCAACAATGGTCAACAGATGCTGCGGAAAGATGAAAGCATCAAACAGCTCGAGAAAGGCTGCAGTCCAAAAAAAACATGATTTGATAAATGGATTAATTAAATCTATGTTAGAAAAGCGATAAATAATTTGGTTGGACAATCATAAATTCTAAAAATCTAACAAGTTAAGAAAGAATCTAATATATTTACAAGCTCTAGCATTCTCTCTCTTCAAGGTGGTGGAAGCTTAATGTATCTTTTTATTAAGAAAAATAACCTTAATTCAAGGGTCAATGCGTTTAGATGGGAGAAAGAACACACCTTCATCTATCTCTTCTTGTAAACCAAAAAAAAAAAAAAAAAGTCCAATTCTTTTCCTATAATCTTTTAATATTTCTTTGGCAAAAAGAGAGAAAAATTCAGCTTTTCTTACACTCCAAGAACTGATTTTTTTCCTCTCTAAACAACTTGTGTTGAAATTGTTCTTGCATCCAAAAATCTGCTTCAAAGATGTGTTTCTAGAAGACTATTTAATATCAGTGTGTGTATACATACAAATATATAAAGTTGACACCAGTCACAATTTAATATGGACTGTGACATACTCTTTCCAAGGTGGATGCTGGTTCTAATCAGTAAATTATATTAAAAAGCTTCCAGGTTGCTGAGCTCCCATGTTCCATATTCTTTCCACTTGTGAGATCTTCAGAAAGCCATTGGTTTTCACTGGAGATGTCAGAGCTACAGTCAATCATCATAGCCTCTGCAAAAGTGCAGTGCAGTAACAGCAGATCCATCCAAAGAAAGTGGAGCAAAATGGAGGAGGAAGTAGCAGCAGTCCATGATATGTTTCTCCCTCTCTGCATGTGAGGTCTATTCATTAGGCCGTTCTCACAGATGCACAAGGGACTTGTTTATTCAGAATCTATAGGCTAAAGGAATCAAGGACTTGCTTCCTAGTCTGTGCTTTTGTTTTTGTGCCCTGGAAAGTTCACTCACTTTGCTAGCCTAAGCTAAGCCACCAACTCACCTAGATCTAAATCTATAAAATATGGGAGGCTAATGATTCATCACTGGTACTAGCTGATATCAATCACCTTCTCACATGAATCCTGCAGATTAACATGAGGAGGAGTCTGAGGAGTTCAGTTGAAATGAATAGTCAAATGAGCTTCACATGCATAAAATATGGGAGGCTAATGATTCATCACTGGTACTAGCTGATATCAATCACCTTCTCACATGAATCCTGCAGATTAACATGAGGAGTTCAGTTGAAATGAATAGTCAAATGAGCTTCACATGACCAGCCACTTCCAAGTGAAATGCCTCTATTACAAAATAAGAGGAAGAAGATTCCTTCGAAGAGATAGTTGTTGATTATTAATCAAACAAAATATTCATATTTGGTCATAAAACATTGAATAATGAGGTATCAAAATGATTTGAGTTCTATTAGTTTGCTCTAAAAGTTCATGACTTGGATGAGAATCAAATGAGCCTTCTTGGTTATGTATAATATATATATATATATATATATATATATATAGAGAGAGAGAGAGAGAGAGAGAGAGAGAGATAAAAATACATGGT
>LVTN01000882.1:69033-96311 GCA_001649415.1 Musa itinerans | reverse complement strand
GCACAAAAGAAGAACATGGAGATCTCATATACTTTTATACATACATATATATATATAGATGGAACACTACAGCCTTCCTTTAACCATCCCATATCTTTGCCATACACCAAATCCCCCATGAGTGCCCTTCACAGAGCTGCTTCCATCCTTTGTGCTTTGGTTCTTCTCCATTTCTTTCTTAGCTTCCCATCACCTCCTCCTGAGAGAGAGATCAGAAGAGACAGGTCTCAGCCCAGGAAGCTGTTGCAGCCCTTGGCAGCAGCCACCGTCAACCTGAAAGGATCGCTTGGAGCGCTCACCAAGCAGACTGTAGTAGAAGCCAGTGCAAGCCTGAGGAGGTTGCCACCAAGCAAGTCTAATCCAAGCCAGAACAAGGAGAGGAATTGAAATGGAAAAAGAAGGGGAAAAGAATTCTCTTCCAATGATTTTGCAGTGAGGCTTTTTTAATTCTCTTTCTACTGGTTGTCAGCTGTAGATCTGATGATTGATTTCTTTGTAACCCAACCCAAAAGTAGAGCAGATGAAATGGAATGCTTGAAGTGTTCATACAAGAATTCTGAAATGAGGATAAGTTAACATTCCACTGTTAACTATCATACATGAAGTGTTTTGTTTGACAATGTTGTGTAAGATGAGCAATGCTGGTTATGGATAGTAGGAAAATTAGCAGAAAACTTGTGATTTAGTAATCTAAAACCAACTGATGTTGAATTCCCAAACCAAGAATTTCCACAATTCTCTTCATTGAAAAAAAAAAAAAATCCTGTACATAAAACTTAAAATAAAATAGGCGAATTTAAGTTTTAATACACAAAAAACCAATTCTTAATGGGAGAAAGAACTTGTAATTATGCCCACTTTTGTTTGAAGTTTGACCATTATTAAAATTAGAAAAAATTTTATATCAATCAACTCATTTATGTAATGAACACATATTTTTTTTTTCCCATGTTTTTTGTTCTTTTGAATCATTGCCCTCTTTTGCTTGAGAACATATATTTGAATCCACAAATAATTACAGCACCAAAATTGTTAGCATAAAAGCACATGAGAGATCCGTGCCTCTGTGTGTGTGCATCGATCATCTGGTCGAGAAGTAATGGGAGGCAGGTGGATGCATGCGCTGGAAAAAGGACGCTGAAACCATTAAAGCACATAGCAGTCTTCTCTCGGATCAAACCATTTGGTAACATGTGCCACCACAGGAGCAAGAACATGCCCTCATTTGTCTTCTCGAATGCATTGCGACACAGCACAGGTCCTTGAGATTCTGCAACCGGTGGTTCCTCGAGGTTTACAAGCACGAACTTGGCAGATGCAGTTTGAGTTGAGTTGAGTTCTTGTTTGGTTGCAAACTAGCTAGCACCTTCGAATCCAATGTTCTTGTCTCATAAGTCTTGACAAGATCTTTAGCTTACTAGAACATTCAAAGTTCTTTTCGCAATATTTAGCCGACTGGCAACTTCCAACCTAGACTTCTCATCTCAATCGGGTTCATCAATCATCAACGCACCATCGTCTTATTATCTGACCATTTCAAGATCACGTCGCCGAGTGGTCCATTTCACGCACCATCCATGGCACCTTCGAACCCAAAGTTCTTGTCGCGATCAGGTTCATCAATCATTAACGCACCACCGTCTTGTTATTTGACCATTTCAAGATCGTGGTGCTGAGTGTTCCATTTCAACATCCACTACCAACGCTACCGGCAAATTTAGGTCACCTGTGTTGGAATTCTATATATGCAGGCATTACCACAGAGGCATTTCGACAGAGGGTTGCCGGACATATGGAGAGAAAAGCGATGAATAAATAGGAAAATTCTAATGCCTGCCACTTGCAGTGGTTTGGTCATCTTCCATTAAAGAGGAAAAAGGTTTGGTCAACAAGATTCAATAGATTTCACCACATCAGACATCTAAACAGTTGTTATATTCATCACATACATGAGGCCTTCCAAATCCAGTTCTCATGAAACAGCTTTGCCTTGGCCTGTCTTGTTAATGGAATCTAAATAGATTCCATCACTCTAAATTATGTTAATGACGGCTACTCATAATATACATAACGAAACCAGGTCATCCGCAAATGCCTTGGCATCTCGTTTCACTGCCGCTGGGCAGTCGGAGCTGTCTGCGGCTGCCCGTAAAACCCAATCCCTGGAGACTGGTAGAACCCCATCGAGGTTGACTGCAACTGCGGCGGTGGCTGCTGCTGCTGTGGGGGTGGCGGTGGTGGCGGAGGCGGAAGCGGGCCACCAGGTCTTGCCAACCCTGCCGAAACATGGGAAAGTAGAGGAGGTGGAGGCGGCAGCGAACGACCCACAAATCCATAAGGTGGCACACTCAACGTTCCTCCACTTGTCTGCATATACTGCTGCATGGGTGGTGGAGGCAGCGGCGGGAGAGGTGGTGTAAAAGTTGGTGGCACCTGGTTACTCTGGGGAAGTTGCATACTAGCAGCTGAGGTTTGGGGCAGTACGAGAGGAATGGACTGCTGCTGCTGATGTTGCGCCTGCCCGAAATAGGAGGTTTTACCCATATCAGTTGTGGATATAGTATTCTCAAGCCTTGGCCTCTTTTCCAGAGGGAAAACAGGTGGACTACCAGGGCGAACTCGAGAGCTCAGACTGTTATTCATGGACGCAGCTTCTTCAGCAGCCAAAGAGGATAGAATAGAGCTGAGGACCTGCGCAGATGATGATGAGGCAGCAAGCTTTGCTGCAACGGCAGCTGCTGCTTTCTTGTGATCCTCTTCCGCACTGCTTAAGCTGCTGACAAATGAAGTTACAGGTTGAAGTGGTTGAAGATGAGTGACGGATACTGGAGGATTGGGTTCTGTTGCAGGTATTGCTTCTGATGCAAAATTCACAAGAGGTAGCGTAGTGGTAGGACCAAATCCATTTGTGCCAGCAGCCAAACCAAGTCGTCGTCTCATGTTACTAGCATGTTCAGTCTGAGAATGGGCAATCTGCAAATAAGCGGAGGAGCAAAGAAAAGTCAACCAATTTGGAAGGAAGAAATATCGATCAAAATTCACATTTATAAAGAGATGCTAGTGCCCAAAGCAAAGCACAAAATTGGTAGTACATAATCCTAGGCTTAATTAGAGCAGTGACTTCAATATCAGAGTCATGCTGTCAAATTCAAATGGCCAAATCCAGACTAACAAACCACGAAACAAATAAACCTGAAATTTGTAAGTATCAAGTAATTTCAGTACAGAATATGATGGCAATAAGATCAGGACGAAAGGTTCTCCAATGCCACCATGTGCAGAAAATTACATCTTATAGATCAGTGACAAAATTAGCTCAATGCTTCTAGTTGTCCCATAGATGCCCCTTTTTATGAAATATGAAGAAATAGCTCAAAGCAAAGAGCAAAAGCCTAATGGAAGCATCACATCCTAAGCATTACCTTCCCCTTGTTTTTGCCTCTCATCAATGATTGGTGCCTCACGTCACCATCTTCATCTAATGGTGTTTCAAATACAGATCTTTTATGAACTGACAGTCCAAGTGGTGGGAACACTTCTTTCCACTACTAACATCATTATGATCACTGTCATCATCATAGTTGTCCCTCAACTATGCTAGACAAGGCCATGATATACAGGTATTTGACACAGGATACATGTACATCACAATACATCCCTCAAACATTAAATGTTGAGAATCAGTATATTATGTAGCGGGAGTACAACAAATAAAAATATATTAAAAAATATAAAAATTTTAAGTGACATGCCTTGACTTTATTTAGGGTTGATAGAAAAATTTAATTAGAGATCATAATAAATGTCAAATTATAGAAAATATACCACCAATTACAACATTGTGACCATGCATACGTGACCAATAAGGATTGCACATGTCATGTGACCACCATGCCTACTGCATTCTATTTGGATAACTAATACTCAATATAGTACCTCATGTCAATATATAGGCTTCTGCATACCCTGATATTATGCCATGCTACTCAAAATAGCAATCTACACACCATTATCTCGCGACAACAAATATTTGCTGGAATGCAGTATGCATCACAACATGTCGGATTAGTCAGTTTATGGCATTCCAGAATGTTGCAGTGAATAGTCTGGAATGACATCAACCCAAAAACAAATTGAACTTTTGAAAGTTGACAAAGTGACATGTCATATTAAGGTGTCTGCTTGACATCAATTGGAGAATAACAAGATAAACTTTTCAATAACTATGAGAATATGCAAATGGCGATTACCCAGATTCTACAAAGTAGTAATAGCTCAGCAAGGTAATAATTTAGAGCATTTTGCTCCTTCTATAATCCTAAATAAAAGATTAAGCTATTTAAGGTATGATTTCTCGCCATCATACAATTTCCAATTTAGCTATTCAAAGTTAAAACATGGAAAAAGCACAGACTAAAACTAATTTCATCAAGAAACAAGGAGTTATTTCTTACTTGTAACTGACTATGGATAAACTCCAGCTTCAGTTCCTGGTATATTTAATTCCAAAAATTGAAATATATTAGGAGAATCTTATATTACAACCTAGATACTAATTTGCATGAGTAAAAAACAAAACCTGCTCTTTGATAGCTTCCATTAGCTGAGTAATGAGTGTAGCTCTAGTTGCTTTAGCGATTTCCAGTTGTTCAATGCATTGTTTAAGAACAATTTCCTGCTCCTGAAGGTTATCTATAAATGTTGATTCTTGTTGGTTACCTGATCAATAAACAAATAACACCAGAAATACCCATTATCGAAAGGATGAAATAATAAAGTTGCATATAGCAATAAAACACAACACAAAAAAAAGAGTTAAAAAAAAACTCAATAATAAGTAATATCTTCACTGCAGTTCTTGTCACATGGTCTCAAGTAAGACAGCCAGTGTTGGATATAATCGGGCCAAGAAAAAACAGAAATACTTTGAGAGCTCTCCACCATGAGGTGGAGACTAATCAATTGCAGGTGAAAAAAAAATTCTTCATTTTGGTTTTTGATTTGAAAATTACAGCAAGCATTATAACACAGCATAAAAGGTTCAATCTACAAGATATGGAAAATATCAACGCCTAAAGTTAAATAAACATGACTAAATCATATAAGCATCAAGAGGAAGATTAAAAACTTAAAAAATAGAGACTTAAAAACATGTAAATTTACCATGAGCTCACAAACATGTAAATTAAGACCAATAGAGACTTGAAAATATTTTTCAGTAATATTTTCCATTAAAATTTCAGATTCCACCACAAGCTCAAAAACATGTAAATAAAATTCACTGACAGAATAATAGACGAAAAGCTTTCCAAACATTTCAATGAAGATTAAGAACCACCCCACCATGCTGAGATATAAGAAAAAGTTGGATATAACCTAATCTCCGAAACATCTTATTGAAAGGATTAGGAATAGTAACGTCACAATCTTATGTAAAAAAGATAACCATGTAACTTTACTAAACAAGATAATGCTAGAACCAGAGCACATAATTGTTATGAGCTAGCAGACTTACTTTTGTGTTTTTCTATTTTTGTATTCACTTGTTCTTTCCCCAAAATGTGTGCCACCACTTTTTTGTTTACTATATGACAAATACCCTTTTCTATCATTCATGAACATGTAAACTAATACATAATAAGTTATAAAAAAATGTAATATGTAAAATATTCCATATTATCCCTTCAGTCTGGCATATTTTTATTGAACATGCACAATTTCAGAAATACCAAACCATTATATAACAAATATAATATAAAAATTCTCAAGTATTCACAAATATAAAAATGTAAACCATCTTCAAATTAAAGAAACAAATACAAACACAGGAGAACGAATGCAGCGCATACATGGAAGCAGAAAATGATCATGCATTATGTAGTCATTATTATGAATTTATGATTTTACAACATGTCAAAAAATCATATTGTTGAATGAAATAATTTTCCATCAAACAAAATTAAAATTTTTGAAAGACAAAACATTAAAAGAAGAATGAGAAAACTATTGGAAAGTTGTAAGCGCAGGACACCAAGGTTAATGTTTCACCTCTTACCGATAACTAAAGGAACAAACAAGTAATATACATACAATGGACAAGCACAGATTTGTTTAGATAGTTCTAGGGCCCATTTACTGAAATTTAATAACCGGAGTTGTCTTTCTATAAAAATGTCCTAAATTTCAATGTTCAGTTCACTAAAATAATCTATAATTTGAAAGTGGGATTTCATAAATTATTATATTTGGAGAAAGTGGAGCTCCAAAGTCATTTACAAGAATGTAGGAAGGGAATGTTATTAGATTCCACTTCTCCTAATCCCAATTCAGTTACTTTTGGACAACAAACACTCATTGACAAGAAAGTGAGAAAAAATGTTAGTATTTGCCTCAACTTCTAGGCACTCCAGTGACTAAGGTACAGCCAAACACTCATGATGTGGTCAATCAACTTCTGGGAACTTCAACTGCTTGATTTTTTTATTAACCAAGCAGTCATGCCAAAATCAAGTTTCCTTTCAGGAAACTCCACTTTGGTGTTGTTATACACCTTTGGTGAAAACAAATGGCCCATAGACAAACTTGACTCCTAGAAACTCTACCTTGGTGCTAACCTCCCCTTGGTGAAACAAATGGGCCATATTGGAGAATTTATCCTTGTGACTCTGGTTTTTTTCAATATAATCAGTTTTTCTACAGTTCATACTGTTACAGTTAACTAATAGTGGTTAGTAGTTAGTACAATGATTTGATCATTCTTTTATCTTTGAAAGTTAAAGAAAATTAAAGAAGAAGATGCTTATACTTCATACAAAGAACATGGAACTCTGTTCCTCTTAGAAAATACAAATTTCCAAGGTAGCACCTTATTCGTAGGGACGTAATGGGTTGGGTATTTTCAGGAAGTCATGCCAACCCACCTTCTTAGGGCGGATTGGGTACTCATTAATCAGGATTAATTGGTACAAGTAAAAAGAATAGGTATCAATTTTTTCAATTGTTAGTAGGTTTGGGGACAAACCCTCTCACTGTTAGTCGTGCCCCAATCCTCTCATCTTTTGCTGCAAACCCGCTTAGGGCTGCCTTATCTTCCCCTCTTATTGCCTCATTCCACAATAACCAACCTGCCACCTAGTAAGGACACATCAGATGATGATTGTTTTATGCTAGAATCCATTGCTTCATTCCTTGAATAATGCAACTATAGATGGATCTCAGTCTAACAACTAGTTTTCATATTCTTGTAGAACTTTAGGCTCTAGATATCATGTGTTATGTGGATCATTTTAGTTTATTCACCCAGTGATTTAAAAAGAGCTAGGGGTCAAAAGGCACCAAGGTCCCAAAACGCACGAGGTGCTAGGCGCTCACCTCGACTCGACACATGCTGAAGCGAAGTGAGGCATTCTAAAATATTAAAATATAAAAAAAATATAATATTATTAATCTAATAAAAATAAAGATTATTTTGTACAGTAATTAATAATATACTATTAATAGTATATTATTTACTGTTAACAACAGTTAGAAGAGAAGAGTACAACTGTTAAAAGGGGTAAAAAATATCACCTGGTGAAACTGACAGTGAGAAGTCAGAACTCAGAAGAAAAGTAGCGATAATAAGCAACGGACAACAACCACGAGAGCGGACAGCGGCAACGCCAACGGAGTCGCAGACAACAGGAGGCAGCGGACAATAGCAATGACAGTGTAAAGCAGCGACAGTCGGTGAACAGCAGCGAAGGCTGAGGAGACTCGGTCGGCGACAAAGGAAGACTCAGAGGCAGCGGGAGAAATCGTCGACGGCAAAGGCAGAGGGAAAAATCGTCGGCGGTGAACGTAGAGGGAGAGTCGTCGACGACGAAGGCAGAGGGAGAAAGCACACGCTAGGGTTGGGAGTCGAGGTCACGCGTAGGTTTTGACATAATTACGTGTGTTAATGCACATTTAACCAAACCCGGTTGCCTTATATCAACCGACCGCTCGCTCGAAGCACCCGGCGCCTAGGCTCGGGCGAGCGCCCAGCGGCACCTTATTGAAGCACGTTGCCTGGCCCTTTTATGAGGCGCTTGAGCCTCGCCTCGCCTCGCCTTGCTCAAGCACGTAAGCGAGCACCCGAGCACCTTTTTAAATCACTGATGACACCTCCAATATTTCTAGTTCATTTCTAGATTACTTAATGTAAGAAAAAGGAAACAAATACAAATGTGTGAAGGAAATCAATTTTTGATTGAAGATTATGAATTTTGATTGAGGATCTCATCTCTATGAGGAAGACTATCAATCAAGTATATCATAAAAAAAGATTATCCTCCAAATCATTTATCAAGATTAACCTTCAAATAAGAAATAATAATAATTTATTTAATTTGATGTTTTTTTTTGTTTTTCTTTTTTTTTCCTTGTATCAAGGGCCTAGAAAAGAGGGAAAAGAGATTGTAACTGGATCAGAGAATGAGATGAATTAACGAATGAAGAATGAGTTTTTTCACACATCGTATGTGAGTGACGAGGTCACATTTCTTCTTTGGATGATATGAATTCATTGTCTGTGTGTGAAGCATATAGATGTACGCAGCCTTCATTCCAAGGAGTTGTTTATTGAATCAACACAAGTCTAGCAGTTATCTTTTTCTTCTAATATCTTCCTTTATTATCCATCTCTCTTTTCTTTCCTCTAGTATCACAAAAAAACAGTTACCTTGATCATCACAACCACGTCCTAATTCAGATTTTGGGTATCAAAGCTACTCATCCTACATCAATGTGTCACTGATGTCAATGTTGTGGTTGAAGGTTCATGATTTATAGTTCTAAATAGCAGAGATAAAGGGTTTTTCATCATTACAGTGTCTCATGTTGATTAGTTTCTTCACGTCTTTCTTCCATCTTCTCCTGATGGATTGGAAGGAAATACTGTTCTGACAATTTAATTAGCATCCTAAAACCATGAGTTTCTCATTTCACTTGGCCATGTCCCTGATTGATGCATTGGTACCATTGTATACATAGATAAAATTGCATCTATTCATCCTTGGAGAAAAAGTGTTGTCTACACAACCTCTCACTTCTCTAATGCCCTAATTTTGTGATGTACTAATCCATTGATACAGTTCGTTCAAGGAATCAATGCTCTTCAAACTTCAAATAATGGCAATTGGGCAGGTTCTTTAGATAGTCACATCTAATTGACCCTCTTGTAAACTGAAGTAGATGCTTGTTAATTGGTTTTGGGACAAGTACAGGTAGAAAAATAGTTGGGTTTGCTATGGGATGGGGTAGCTAACTGGAACCAGGAACAGGCAGGTGATATTCACAGTATCCCGTCATTCATACCTGTTGGTAAGTAAGGTAGCTTTTTAGCAATACTTTCCCTGCTAGCCAAGTCTTACACAACCATGAGGACCCACTATGCAGGCAGGTGTAAGACCTAAGGGATAGGAAAGAATTCTGTTCTTTTTCTGCTCCTGGAGTCGCACATATACCAGTAGAGGTTACAAGAGGGTACACAGGAAAGTTACTTTTTTAATACTGTACCCCTCAATTTGCCCTTTTTCTTTTTTTTTTACTTTTCCAATAGGCTCAAGTCCAATCAGATCAACAAGAAAGCAAGGAGTCAACAGCAACAGTGACTCGAGACTAGAACATACCTAAGGCAGGGATCGAACAATCACAAAATTTCAAGATGGAGATCCAATAGGGGGATAATAAACCGAACGAGTCTTCATTCTCCTCTCCTCTTCTTCATGTTTCTTTTCTTTTCTTTATCTCCTCTTGTATTTTATCTTCCTCTCCTCATTCTCTTCTCCTTCCTCTCCTTTTCAGCACAGTGGTGGGATTAAGATGTAAGAGAAGAAGGAAGAGGGATTGTGCAGCCATTTGCCAATAGTTCCTTGTCCCCCCTAAATTGATTGAGGCAAGGGGATGATGACAAAGCCGGTTACAGTACAGGACTCAACATAACAACCTTATCCTATCAGCTGCAAAGTGTACTTGATAAGGGTAACAAGAACTGGAATCTACCACTTTATTTGAAGCATGGAATTACAAACCTCTACTCAGCATACTCTTTCAAAGAAAACCAAAAAAAATCACTTAGGTAGATATTCAGGGGAAGCTTTGAACTGGTGTTAAGGTCATTAAATTACTAAATGTTCCATAAATTTGCTGCAAGAATCATGAAGAGAAATGCTTGTCTTATAATGATTTGCAGTTGATCAATGTTGAAGATCAGATATTCATGTTTTCTTTCAATTTGTCCAACAAGAAAGAGAAAATATTATTAATAGAAAAGGTGTGTTCTGTCATAATACAGACATATAGTCTAGCTACTTCAGAGAGTCAGCTTTGGTACAATGGTGAGGTTACTCTGCAACTAGGATGACAAGGATTGGAGACACGAAAATAACTTCTCTATTTCTAGGGGTAAAGCTGATATATTAACCTACCTTGAGCATCATATTGGTAGGATACTTATGCATTGGGTTTTAACTTTTTTTTAATGTAAACTACTGACTCTAATAGATTTACAGAAGGATACAAAAAAGGACTTCACATAGACTGCAAAACTTATTGCCGCTAATGGTTGTACATGCTTTCTAGAAAATATGTGCTGAACATGCATGTCACACAATTATGGATGCCATATAAGCATATCTTTTCATATATCAATCAGGAATTTCTCAGTAGAGTTAAGCTGAAACTGTAGTAGGTGACAAAGCAAACACATCAACAACGTAAACATGGTCTCTTTGAGCATATTAAGAAGTTCAAATTTTATTATTAAGAACAAATATTACCTTGTTTACAGGCAACATCAATGTCAATTTCCATCCTCTCCAGAACTTGAACAGCATCCTGGCATTTGCTTAAGGCAGTATCTTCACCAGAATGTTCATCAAGCACAGACTGATATGCAGTCACTATCTTTTCAGGCATTTCTCCAATAGCAAGTTTCTGGGGTTTGAACAAAAATCCATAAGAAATATTCATATAAAACCTTATCTCAGTGGTTGATGACTTGACTCCATCAAAAAGAAACAGTAACTGAAACAAAATAGAAAGTAAATATATCTACTTACTATTCTTACTGAATTAGCATCTTTCCGTACTAATTTAATGGGATTGGAACTTTTCCCATTATCTGAAACAGGAACAGGCACATTACCAAGAATCTCATCTTTAAGGCTCCGCCCACGAGAGCCAAAGACTTTCCTTTCATCCCAAATTTCAACCTGAAATGAACAGAAAAATGGTAAGAATCAAAAAATTTTGGTCATCAACATTCTTCAAAAGAGAAGCATGGTATCCATCTCCACTATTCTACAAGCATCTACCATATGAACTATATCAATCTGTCATTATCCAAATCAGTGTTCACAGTCTCCGGTACCAGCCTTGTATTGGTCATTAGCCAGATCGATATGGGAATGCCGGTACATGGTATGCTAATCATGTTGTGATACAATGTCAACCTTACCAGTGCTAGGAAGATACTAAATAATAACAACAACGATAGAGCACCATGGAGAGAACTTGATTAGGTACGAACCATGAAAGCTTGTGCCAATTTTACAAAAAAGTTCAATTAAGTTAAACTATTGAATTACTAAAAGAACTTTGATTACATAAATATGAGGTGACATATTGTTCACCTATAATCTTACCACCTATTCAATGAAATTACACACAGTTAATATTGAATTAAAAATTAGTTCCACAGGCATCATTTGGAGGTTAATTGCCCATCGACCCACCTGCTACCTTTACTTTCTTTTGGTTGTTTTACTAAGGTTCTCCTCTTATGTTTTTGTATATAGGGAAAGATGTATAATTTTGGTGGTTTCACTTCAAATTCAAATTTCATTTTAAAGCACCATGAAACAACACAAAACAAAATAGAGGGAAAGAGAGTCGAAAACCTGAAATCCATCAGAAAAAAGAACTCAGGTTATCGAGGTGGACTTTCACATATAAGAACGTTTTAAGAACTTACAATAACAATGGAGCTCAGTTTTGAACTATATAACCATCTAAGTTCTTGATAAAGAAGAGATAAATAATTCAATAGGGAAGAACAATGGATGAAAAAGTACCCTCACCAGGGAACCATTTCCTCTCAAGGTATACATGAAACCACCATGGTTGGCTCCTTATTCAGACCTCATGGTTATCTCTAAAATCTCTCAAAGGGTAGGGAATATTTGCCTCAAAACTAACCTCAAAACCAAAGAACCTTCCTGACCTCCCATGATTGGCTATTAGGTCTATCAAAACTGTCCAATATTGGTAACACTAAAAAACCCCATCAAAAAAGTATTGTACAGTAACATTAGCATCAATTAAGCAGAACAGGGAAACAAAAAAACATAATAACCTCAGGCTGTTAAAAAACTTTGGCAAGCACATTAGAGAAACAAAAATAATAATTTCATCAAGCATGTTTGGCCATACACGAGCTAGAACAAGGCCTGGAACACAAAATCATTAGTTTTTCTAATTACAGCCAAAAACATATCGGTTTTGTTTGAGCATTGGTCATTTTGGCAAAATATTAACTGTTTTATCCAGTTTCAAATTAAAATTGGTCAAAAGTCCAATCATTAAATTATATTATTGCAGTTAATTGTTGCACCTAAACCATTCTCCTGCTCCCTTCTCCCACCTATTTTTTCTACAGAAATTGAAAAAGAAACAAGTTCCTCCAAACAATTATGTAAGCATTTGCTTCAAGATTAAGATCAGAACTTTCATATCAATAGCATTTTAAAAGAACATTAATTAAATATTTAAAGTTCGATGCGATTTTTTAAAGAAAAACTTGAATCAGAATAAAAGCAATTATATTGTAATCGAAAGCCACTGAAGCCACCCATGCAAACCCACCAGTGCCTTCCTATGTATTATGCACCCGTACACATGCAGGCATATACATGTGTATGTACACAGACAAAAAGGAGAAACAAAATACTCGTCTGAGAATAAAGGATTATCTCACTGCAAACATAAAATAAAACAGAAACAATATCAGGAGTCATTTAGTGGTTAGTCCCACTTCACCATATTAACAAAGGTTGGTTATTTGACGATGTAAATGAGCCTAAACTAGAGTCTCGTTTTTTATTTATAAAGAATAAAGATAAAGCTTTGGACAACTCAACTTGCTGAACAGATCAGGTTGGTGCTAGAAGTGTCTAAAGATAGATGACAAAGATCAACTGAAGTTTTAAAACAAAATAAATGATAATACACATTAAATATGTAAGCCTCTATGGATTAAATTGAAGAGTTTGTTAACACAGGTACCATAAAATCTGACTAGGACTGGAACATGACAATCGTGTAAGGAACTAAAATCAGGAAATTATTACACCAAGAAAATATATATGCCACCATACCAGGAGATGTAATATACCAATAAACCCATGCATTCTATAAGACAAGCAATACTATTTTATAACCAACTATGTGATCGACTGACTAGCAGTCAATATAAACTCATCCTAAAGAGGTGGGGGCAAAAGAAGTGACAGAGAGAAACATAACTTGAAGTAATAAGAACTGAATAAGAGTAAGACTTCAAAATATTAAAACTGAATCAGATAGAGCATCTCCTAAGCATTCTCAATCAAAACAATTTGCCATGTAAAAGACAAACAGTACAACCACTTTGTGCTTAAATAATATTAACATTGGCAGCAACATCCAAAGCTTAATTTATAAGAACAAAATGGTACTCAGGTTTGAGGATGAAAGGTTCATAATTTATAGAAAAGAATAATAATTGGATTTTCTAAGAACGATAATACTTACTAGTCTATTAACCACTTTCTTTCCATGATCTTCACCATTCTCATAGACATTCTTTAAACATCCAGGAAGCACTTTCCAAAACTCATTTACAAACTCACTTCCCTTGCGTCTACTGTTCTGTAAGATGTCATTAGCCAAATATAGAAAAGGCACTCTTTTTTCTCTCGGAGAACTATTGAATGCTTGATCCCATGTCTCAACTATTTCCTTGGATTTCTTTCGGTGAACGATACACCAATTTGACAGGGCTAGTTATCAGTTAAGAAACAAATGAAGAAATATTGGTCTTAACAAAAATATGATTAATATGATCAGAACAAACTCAAATAAAATGAAAGATGCCAAAAAATGCAACCAAAATCAGGATTCTAGTTTGCAACAACTTAATTAACAACACAAAAAGAAGTAATAAGAGATTTTTTATGCTTACAGAAGAAGGTACAGAGCAAAAGCAATTAACACACTTATTCTAGGGCAAAGACAGGAATCTGCCATATCTTTCATTAAGTGAAAGAAGAAATAGAAAGGAAAAAGGTGAAAAGAAGATTTGAGAAAAGAGAAAATAAAAGAAAACATTCAGTGATCTGATGGTAAAAGCAACAGAAATCTCTAACAAAATCACCAAATGCAAGCAAGCAACACTTTCATGAAACACAAAAGAAAATTGCAGGAATTTACTAAGCCTACCACTATAGATGGATGGAGTGATTTAAAAAACGCTATGCGCCAAAAAGTGTCAAGGTCCGAAAATGCCTGAGATCCTAGTTGCCCACTCGAGCAAAACAAGATGCTTTGAAATATTAAAATGTAAAAAATATAAAATATAATTATAAATAGTAATTAACAGTGCTAAAATCTAAATATGAACTATTATATGATAATAATAGTTAACAATCTACTATGAACAATATTTACTGTTACTAGTAGTTAGAGGGGAGAAAAGAGTCATTGACGGTGGAAAGTGGGGAAGGAGAGGAAGACGGTGATGAAGGAACTTTCGAACGATGGAGGAAGCTACAGACGGCAATTACAGCAGTGGAGGAAGCTTCGGGCGATAGCAACGACAACAGAGGAAGCTGCAAACAGCAGCAGCAGGGACGGAGAAAGCTTCAGACAGTGACATCATGGGCGAAGGAAGCTTCAGATGTATCAGTCGATGGCAGAGGAAGTTGCGGTCCTCTTCCTCGACGGTGGAAGGAGTTGCACACGGAAGCAGCAACGACGGCAGGGAACTGCACATGAAAGCTAAATCTTTGAACCCGTCCATCAGCGACAAAGGAAGCATCGGTCCTGTGCATCAACGGCGGAGGCAGCAGTAGAGAAAGCAACAGCGGTGAAGGCAGTAGCTGCGCATGAAGTAGGGTTTATGGCTTGAGGTCGTGCATGGGGGTGGGGTTTGCATACGCAGATTTAGTAAACATTATATAGCTTAGCTGGTTCAATCGAACCACCTAAGCTACTATTTAACCGAACCAAACTTAATAGTCTGGTTCAGTTGCATTGTTTCAATCGGGCGCTCACTCGAGGCACCCGGAGCCTGGGTTCAGCCGTTCAAGTGAGCGCCTAGGTGGCGCTTCACTGAAGCGTCTTCTGGTCGCGGCTTAAGGCCCTCAGGCCTCGCCTCGCCTCACTTGAGTGCTTACGCGAGCGCCCAGGTGCCTATTTCAACCCCTGGATGGATGCAATCCACAACAATTGCAATCACAAAGAGACGGATAAGTAAAGAATCCTAGTTAATATGCACATGAATTCAAACCTTATATCCAAAATTGATGTGACTTTTCCCATTGCAGAAAAGTTGGTGTTATATACATTTTCAAAATGATAACCTTGTCCCAAAACTTATCATTCATCACAAATAAATATGATGTTCATAATTTAAAGAAACAAAACAAGCAAGCATCAAGAGCATGCAGCAACAAAGCAAAATAAAGCAGCAAAAAGCCTTAAACATGATTATGGATTACCAATGGGTGTTAAGTAGTGGCACTGTAGCATGATTTTACAAGCTGAAGCAAGTAAAAAATCATGCTAACAAGAAATTATCTTCTGTCCATCTAACTACAATAAGATTTATTAATAGTTGAATCATGCAAATAAGTATCACCAAAAACAAGAAATAAACCAAAACTGAAATAAAGAATGAACTAATTTCATAGATGACCAAAAAAATTATCTGCATTCACTCTACATGTAAATTAAAATATAAAAAATTAAACATTAAAAAGGTTGCCAAAGGAAAGGCAACATCACTGGCAAATCATTCCTTGAGGAGGTTCAGTTCTCTATTCTCCTGCTTCCTTGTCCCATGCTCCCAGAATTACTAGATGGTCAAGAACCAACTAAACATTATTTATTTATTTATTTATTTCCCTTCTACAAACTCAGCAAACACTACTAGCATAATGGAGAAACGACAAACAGTATTTGATGTCTGTCCTTGTCAAACACATCTCCCATTATAGCCATGACAATGAAATTGCTACATCTGCTTCATAACCAGCAATTTATTAACACTGATCATCTTGCCAATTAGACATCTAGGTCTGGAGTCAAGCCTCTATCACATCAAAGTTCTCTACGCACAAATCAAGCACTAGCTTCTAGAGGGTTACTGTCTTACTAAAAGCTGGCCATAAGCATCGAAGTTGTCAGCATGGAGCCCTCAAAATATAGCTAAAGTCAATGAAGTGAAATCTTTTTAGACGAAAAGGCTTGGTGTTAGTCTCCTAGTCAGTTACCCATGTGGAGCTGTAGAGGTGATCTGACTTGGTCCTAGGCCAAGACGGATGCAAGAGCTGAACTTGTCTTTGATGCGGATCCCGAGAAACGACAGGGAAAGGAAAGGTGGAGGATGGAATTTCTGGAGGAAGGGTTGAACCTCTGTGAGCCTCCTTCAATGAAAACCATAGCTAAGTCCCTCCACCCCCAAAAGTCAGTAATCATCCCCCTGCCCCCCGACTTGATTCCTCCAATAGCTAAGTCAGTAATTATCCCAAGTGGAAAAGATGGAGCGGAAGGAAGGAGAACAAAAAAAGAGAGAGACAGTCCAACACTGACTGTCAGAAGATCCTTTATTTATAGTTGTAGGCCCTTAATAGCTTATGATTAGAGAAATATTCCCCAAATCATTCTTGATCCAGAGAATATTTCCCATTATAATTGATGCTGACTGGCAGATTTGGGATAACTGACTTTGTCGTTATCTGCAATGTTGACATCCACAGTTCAAGTTTCTCTTGCATGGACCATTTTGTCCCTATCACTTGGCCAATTATCATTATTGATAACTGCATAAGGTATCAAAAGCTTGTCCTTAGTTGACAAGCGCATCTTGTCCTTAATTGACAAAACATGGGAGAAAAGAAATTTATAGCTGCCTTCATAAAATTTACAATAGGCATGGTGTTCCATTTATGCAACCAGGCAACATACAACCACACAAAAACCTGAATATCATGCATGGCATTGTCAATTTCATTAACTGAATAAAGAGACGAGATAGATGAGGCCTACTTTAAAGGAAAGGATACATTCAATACTTTGTTGCGAATTGTTGAGCTTCGACAGCTTCTCAACTAAAGCTTGATTGCCAAAAGCCTCATTCATGTCTCCGCCTAATGATAAGTGCTCACTTAAGTTTCAGATTCCTGATTCAAGAGTTAAAAAATAAATTAATATATAGCATGTGAGAAAAAGCAGGTATTATATATATATATATATATATATATATATAAGAGATGAGGAGGGATAATTATAATGATCCTATTTGTGAGGTAGCAAAAAAGGGGAACAAAAACATGAGGTGAGAATTGTAGGTAACATCTTTTGTCTGGTAGCATGTCCTGGAACCAGCAGCTCCAACTATTTAACTAAACTAACCAGTTAATGTTATAATTCTAATAAGAATCATGAAAACCCAAAAAAAAAGAAAAAGATAGAAAAGCAAACAATCAGCCATCTTCCTAGTTTATAGCTGACTTAGACTCATAAGAACACTGTTATGCCTCTCACAAACAAAAACAACTTTTCTAAAGGATTTACCAGCATAAGATACAAAACCAGTTAAAATACACCTAATATATTATTATAGCACAACAAGGAAAATTTATGAATGCAAAAGTTTAGGTAAGCAACATCTAAGAATAGGATTGTAATACTAAACAATTTACCAGAGTCCACACTTTCTTTTTCTTGTATTCTATTGAGTAATCCTGAAAGATTCACAACCTATGTAGATGAATTGTGCTTTAACTAATAGATAATGAGATGGGTCCATAATTTGGGCTTCAAATATTCGCTACTTCTTTGGCATAATCCCACTGACATGACACATCACATATTTATCGGGAATTTTATTTGTGTTCAATTTGTTCTTACATTCACCTCTGTTCTCCCAATCATTTTCTGTTCATCTCTTACAGCTTAAAAAGCATCTAAAATGAGTAAGCGCATCTTATAAAAAGGATCCTCATTTGACCATAAATGATGCTTGCAATTTCCTTCTTCAAACTTGATAACACTCTATCCAATGGTAGGATATAGATAGTGTCCAGCAAGGCCACCCAATGGCAAGGAGACATGTTTCACCTAGAAACAACCAATAAGAGGGTGATACATATCCTCTGTCATATCCTTAACAAGACCTGCTCCAACAAGTCACAGTAATCGCCTCCACCACGGGAGGCATCACCTACGCCACTTGTCCAACCAGCTGCCTGCTGCTGTTGCCATGCTGATAGCTTCAACATCCTATATGCCGACGATGTCAATCAATGATAAAGGTGTGCCCTGGGGCCTTAGTATAAAAGTGGATCTTCTCCTCCACAGGTAAAAGGATCCTTCTTCGCCACGCTTCAACTCTCTCTTTCTCTCTCCCCCCCATTGCATAAAGATCTATGCACCTCAAAATCTCCACACTGGAGTCCAACTGAAGCATTAGAAGACCCGTTAGGCATGTTCTTATTGTACCTCTGCAGATTTGAGTTTCACTACCTTGCACTTTCAAACTTCCAATTGTGACCTCTCTGAAGTGCAACTTGACATGAAATCCATTTAGGTAAGAGAAAGCCTAGGTTGACTCCTCACCTGAAGTGGCAGAACGACCAAAGATGACTTGAACAACTTTCTTTATCTAACATTATTGTTATACTAAGTTATTTTAAAATTAACCATGAGCATGATTTGCTCACAAATCTCCAGAGCTCTTTGTTACAAGGTATATTCATAATAATAGGATTAAGATCCAACAACTTGAAAGGCTAGCAAATAAGATTCTCTTATAAGACAATCAGTTTGGGAATTCATCTGCATTTTCTGAAAGCAGAATTTGAAAAAATTATGAGGGCAGCTAACTTTATTAAAGAGGACTTCTGTTTTTCAAGTAATAAAATTTGTTTAGAAAGAAGGTGAACCCGATACTGTGATTCTTATTTTTTATTTTCCTTAACCAAGAAGCTCAAGATCAAGTAAAATAAGGATGACATTGAGAAAAATATAGGGGACTGTTTGATTGGATTAAAGACAGCGTGCAAGATTCCTTGATGGGTAAAGAAACACGAAATTTTTACGGGCAATGGGCCAATTTTGTTCAATTGTGTCAGACTTTTCACCGATGAGGTGAAGAAGTACCTCCTAGCTTGTTTACTGATATTACATCCGTTTAATATATGACAATGCCTCTTCACAGGAAAAAAAATAAAAAACACTTCTTCTGTCAAGGACTTCCCTTCTCCTTAAAAAATAATTTCCTAAACTATATCCCTATGCCCCTTCCTCTTCTCCATTTCCCCCAATTAATTTTAGCTCTTGCCCGTCCGTTCTCCTGGCCTGCTACCTCTGTTGCTATTCTCAAACTACATCTACACCGTTCTTTTGTTGAAAATTCTGAAAAACCCTAAGCTGCAAGCAATCCACCTCAACATCACGCATGTCCTATGGAACAACGATGCTGCCTCAAACTTAAAACTCTTCAATGAAGTTACAGTGCCCAAAGAACATAAAGAAGACACAGCCCCAGAACCTAAATCCAACATCAACTCAAGCTAGCTCATCGCAAGCCCCGAGAAACCAAGGTTGATCTAATCAACAAGAAACGATCCCACCAAATTTCACAAATAATGCGTCTCAATCTTCAAGAATCAACATACTGAACAACAAAAAAATCCAATATTTAGCGTCTAGAAAGTGAGGGGACGCAGGAAGAACACACATACCGAAGAGCACGAGAGAAAACTTTTCTTGAAAACAACTTAATCGAGCTTCCGCTGATCTCGAAATCCGCCCACCGCAAAGCCGACGAGGGGAATAGGGTTCCTTCCCCGTATCCCCCGCTCTGCTACAAGAAACAAAAGAGGGGACGGGAAGCAGGAAGACGAGGAAGGGGACACGGGTTTTCTTTTTCTTGGCCACCGAGATTTAATTGGTGCGGTTGGACGCGACTAGTAAACCGGTTCGGGACAAATGTTGGTCAATTAAACCGGTTCGAGTTTGGATCGGTGCAATCGTATAACGAGTTTCGAATCACTCTTAATCAGCTTAATAAATGGATAAAGAAAGATTAAGTTAAACTATGTCACATTGTATTAGATCCAATCGACCAACCTCAGTCCTCCATGGATCACATTGCACCACACATCATTATCTCAAATAACAAGTTGGGCTAAGGTACAATGGATTTGATAGAGTATGAATAGTATATTTAACACGGGTCGCAATAATTAGATGGGCCTAGTTTTATAGGTTGAACTGTGCCTCACTCGTGAGTTAGGTAAGCCTTCCGTTAAACTATAGATCATGTCAGGTTTATGGGTTCGATCATGTTTAACCATATTAGTTGAATCATGACTAATCATATTGGCTAGATGTCTGGTCATATAAGTTATCTCATATCTGAATACATTAGCTGAGTTGTATTTGACCACATAAGTTGTAACATATGTAGCCATATGCGATACGTTATCTCTTGTCATATGAGTTAGGTTATACCTGACCATATGGGTTGGGTCATACTTAACTATATGGGTTGGATCATACCTATTCACATGGGTTAGATTATGATTGACTATATGTGTTAGATTATACTTGACCATATGGACTAGTCTAATTAATTAACTTAATTAACGTCGGATCCTGAACTCTTTTATTAAATTAAATTTAAATATTCTTAAAAAATACTTTTAAAAAATTATAAAATAAAAATTAATCTCAAATCTATTTATTTTAAAGAATCAACTAATTTAGATTCATGATTTAAATTTAAAACTAATTAAATCATTGAAATTTATACGTAATTCTTTGAAACATAAATATACCTAATTAAAAGAATACGAACTATTATTAAATTAACTAATAATTTTAACATCATAATTTAATGATCATTGTTTATTAATCATAAATTTTTAAAACTAAAATATTATTATGCATCATACAAATTATAATAATTCTAATATTAAAAAAATTAAAATATAAAAAAAATAGTATAAAAAAAATATTCTATCTCTCCTCGGAAATCATCTCATTAATCCTCCCTCTGTAAAGAACAAGGGAGGAGGAGCCCTTTATATGTATATGAGAGAAGAGAAGTTATCCCAAAAATAATAATAATAATTTAATTTTTATTTGTTTCATAATAATGATATAATTATAATACTTATTCATTGAATTATTTACTTTCTAAAAATCACATCACTCATTAGGGAATAATTAATTAATAAAAAAATAATTTAAATAATTTAAATAGAATAATATATGATTTATTAAAATTTAATTTATATTAAGGGAGAAAAATCAATGATGATAATGATTACAATGTAAAATGAAATACATGAAAATTACAAGAGTTATCTATCGAAGCGATGATCGACTACTTGTGCCCTTTTTCAATTGAGGGAAGTTTCCTACCAACTCATTTGATTCATGAAAATTATTGTTCTAATTATCACAAACTCATTAGGGATATCTTTATTTTATGCTTCATCTCATCATACCAAGGCGAAAAAAATTATAAAATCTTTAGACAAGACTTTGACCATGTGAAGCTTCAAGAGGGATATCGCTAGCTTGCCATTTCTTCTATACCCGAATTCATGCTATCCTTCCCTTTTAAAGTGTATTCATTTGGTAATTCAATTTCTTGACAATAAACTATGGTTCATTTATATGGTTTATGCCGGTCAATGTTTCTTATAAGAATGAATTTTGGTCTGAATTGGGTAATAAGAATTTCTTGGTGTATAATTGGGATTTTAGTTGTATCTTAAATCCGGAAGATAAAAAAGGGTGGATCAACTTTTAAATTAAATTATTTTGTTAATTCTTTTTTCTAACTCGGTTAATTCCACTAAATTGCTTGATTTAGGGTTATTAGTGAAACTTATACTTGGACTAATAATTTAATAGGATTAAGATAAAATAGAATACAGCTATGGTCAATACTAATTAGATAGATTTATCTAGATAATCAATTGTTTCCCATCATGCTCGTGTTTGCTCGGATCATAAGGAGATCACCCAACTGGTGCTACTTGGATTATTACTAATAATCTAGGTTCTACCATGCAAGGATTCATAGAATATTACCTAGATTGAAATTTGTATTATTTTGAAAATTAGGAAGAAAATTATTCTAAGGTTTTTAATCAGCTCTCCACCGTTGAAAACAAGGACTCCACTTATGCTTATCCAATAATGAAAAATTACACCTAAAGTGGCTTCAAAATCAAATTCAAGTTTTAATTTGGCAAATAAATCAACTTCAACCCTAAAGCCTTCATTTGTGTTCTCTTTTAAATGAAGCTCGTTAATTATTAAGATTTTATTTTATTTACAAAAGTCAATCATCTTTATTATACTTTTCTTCTTTTTCAAATTAAGGAGATAATCTTGCTCTGTTTTACATAAGATCTCATCTTCTATAATTTAAAATTATAATCACAATCATACTATAAATATGGACTCTAATAATATTACTATTAAAAAATTTAAATTTTAGGTGATATTATTGATGTCCTAGGCGGTACTAGCATCGTCATAGGTGGTACCATCATTAGAAAGATTGATAAAATATAAATAATACTTATCTATTGACTCAAGTAATATCATCATCGGGGCCTAGCGGTACCATCGCCTAGGTTTGGTTTAAGCCATCGATTTAACTTTCTAATGAGCTTAATTCGGTTCAGTTTTAAGCCAAATAAAGCCAAATAACTTTCTTGACAAGTGGGCTTTGTTTCGACTCAATATTAGCTTAAATTAATTTAAAATAATTTTAATTAAAACTTTGATAAACAACCACATCCAATATATTTACAAAGCTTTCGACATATTATATACTCTTTTAATATGTCATTCAATCTTTCGGTACTTCGTCCAAATTTTTAGTACCTCACTTTTTTCTTCAATATATCGTACGTTCCATCGACATATCGACTTTCCCTCGACATTCAATCTTTTGATACAATATCTAATCCTTCTAGCATGATATCAAAACATTTAGCATTAAGTCTAATTTTTTGCATATCAACTAATCCTTTCACTTGACGTCTAATTTTTT
Organism: Musa itinerans; assembly: GCA_001649415.1. Classification (NCBI taxonomy): domain Eukaryota; kingdom Viridiplantae; phylum Streptophyta; class Magnoliopsida; order Zingiberales; family Musaceae; genus Musa; species Musa itinerans. Next base: position 72,946 of record LVTN01000882.1, on the reverse strand, counting down.
ATATAATTTTTCAGTATAATGTTCGATTCTTCTGCTTATCAATTGATTATTTGGTGGCCCGAGTAAAAGTATTTTCTACGTCACTTATCTCAAAAATATATTAGTCTAATAAACTAATTAATTTTATTATCAAAATTTAGGATTCTAACATATGAAATATCCATTCCTGAGCTAATGAAATATTATAAGCTCTCATCTTCTATAAAAAGAAAATATGAAGGTTATCTTCTAATCCTAAAAAACGAAAGAGTTATAATAAAAATAATTGATATTCGCATCTTTATATACCGAAAAGAAGATGGACAGTAAAAGCATGTACTTAAACTTATTAAGTTAAAAGACCATACCTTTTCGTTGTAAAATGTATTTAACAAAGGCATCGATCTTTTGTATACTTCAACTAATATGTTGAAGAACCTTATTCATAACATGTTTAATAGCATGTACTTGTATGTTATATATCATATTTTTTGAAGTATAAATATTATAAAAAATATTCTTAAATAATTATAACATATACATATTATTTATACTTTCATTGATATGTTAGGTGTGTCAGAGAACTTGACACTATAGTGTTTGATACGGTATATTTTGGTGGCTTGGACACGTCACAGCCAACGCTACACGTCAAGTCAGAGCCCACGCTACACGTCCTGTCTCAGGAGCTAGTACCAAGAAGATAAGTCACATGTCCCGTCCTAGGAGCTTGGGGCGATGCCATCCAACACTGCTTTGCATTTGGTGGCTTGGACACGTCACAGCCAACGCTACACGTCAAGTCAGAGCCCACGCTACACGTCCTGTCTCAGGAGCTAGTACCAAGAAGATAAGTCACATGTCCCGTCCTAGGAGCTTGGGGCGATGCCATCCAACACTGCTTTGCATGTCCCAAAAGGATCGTCCCATCCCTCGAGGATTAGCGGCGACGTCGAATCGACGCTCCATCAATCCTCGCGTCTTAGTATAAAACTTCTGGCCGGCCTCAGGCTAAGGGAGAGGAAAAAGAAACAAAAAGAAGGGAAAAAGCAATCCATCTCGTTACTAACTTGCTCGTCGGATGGGCTACAGTCGGGTACCACCCGACGAAGGCCATTTTTTACAGGAGGACGATCGTTCATTGACGGTGAGGGACTCGGCACAGGAGTGCGATCCGCTCGATTGAGAGGAGTGGCCAATCAGCCCCAATCCCAACCAACGCCAACCAGCACTCTTTCCCGAGGGCTTGGTCACCTCATCATCCGAATCATCCCGCGGAGAGCTCCCAACATCGGCTCGCGGACCTAACCGTGCTGACTCACCGGCCACATCATATTTGTTCCCCAACATTGTTCCCCAACATTGTCGACCTCCCTTTGCTTATAGTTATCAAGGGGATAAAACTCCTTACTAGAGAAGACGAACATTTAATTGAGAGTCTAACTCGACTCTTAATCCCCCGCTCTGCTACAAGAAACAAAAGAGGGGACGGGAAGCAGGAAGACGAGGAAGGGGACACGGGTTTTCTTTTTCTTGGCCACCGAGATTTAATTGGTGCGGTTGGACGCGACTAGTAAACCGGTTCGGGACAAATGTTGGTCAATTAAACCGGTTCGAGTTTGGATCGGTGCAATCGTATAACGAGTTTCGAATCACTCTTAATCAGCTTAATAAATGGATAAAGAAAGATTAAGTTAAACTATGTCACATTGTATTAGATCCAATCGACCTACCTCAGTCCTCCATGGATCGCATTGCACCACACATCATTATCTCAAATAACAAGTTGGGCTAAGGTACAATGGATTTGATAGAGTATGAATAGTATATTTAACACGGGTCGCAATAATTAGATGGGCCTAGTTTTATAGGTTGAACTGTGCCTCACTCCTGAGTTAGGTAAGTCTTCCCATTAAACTATAAATCATGTCAATTTTATGGGTTCGATCATTTAACCATATTAGTTAGGTCATGACTAACCATATTAGCTAGATGTCTGGCTTGGATACATTAACTGAGTTGTATTTGATCGTTGTAACATATGTACCTATATGTGATATGTTATACGAGTTAGGTTATACTTAACCATATAGGTTGGGTCATACCTAACTATATGGGTTGGATCATACCTATTTATATGGGCTAAATTATGATTGATTATATGTGTTAGATTATATTTGACCATATGGACTAGTCTAATTAATTAACTTAATTAACGTCAGATCTTAAACTCTTTTATTTGATTAAATTTAAATATTTTTAAAAAATACTTTAAAATATTATAAAATAAAAAATTAATCTCAAATCTATTTATTTTCAAGAATCAACTAATTTAGATTCATGATTTAAGTTTAAAACTAATTAAATCATTGAAATTTATACACAATTCTTTGAAACATAAATATACCTAATTAAAAGGATACGAACTATTATTAAATTAACTAACAATTTTAACATCATAATTTAATGATCATTGTTTATTAATCATAAAATTTTAAAACTAAAATATTATTATGCATCATACAAATTATAATAATTCTAATATTAAAAATTTTAAAATATAAATAAAAAATAGTAAAAATAAAATAAAATATCCTATCTCTCCTCGGAAATCATCTCATTAATCCTCCCTCCGTGAAGAACAAAGGAGGAGGAGCCCTTTATACTAGAGAAGAGAAGCTATCCCAAAAAAATAAATAATAATTTAATTTTTATTTGTTTCATAATAATGATATAATTATAATACTTATTCATTGAATTATTTACTTTCTAAAAGTCACATCACTCATTAGGGAATAATTAATTAATAAAAAAATAATTTAAATAATTTAAATAGAATAATATATGATTTATTAAAATTTAATTTATATTAAGGGAGAAAAATCAATGATGATAATGATTACAATGTAAAATGAAATACATGAAAATTACAAGAGTTATCTATCGAAGCGATGATCGACTACTTGTGCCCTTTTTCAATTGAGGGAAGTTTCCTACCAACTCATTTGATTCATGAAAATTATTGTTCTAATTATCACAAACTCATTAGGGATATCTTTATTTTATGCTTCATCTCATCATACCAAGGCGAAAAAAATTATAAAATCTTTAGACAAGACTTTGACCATGTGAAGCTTCAAGAGGGATATCGCTAGCTTGCCATTTCTTCTATACCCGAATTCATGCTATCCTTCCCTTTTAAAGTGTATTCATTTGGTAATTCAATTTCTTGACAATAAACTATGGTTCATTTATATGGTTTATGCCGGTCAATGTTTCTTATAAGAATGAATTTTGGTCTGAATTGGGTAATAAGAATTTCTTGGTGTATAATTGGGATTTTAGTTGTATCTTAAATCCGGAAGATAAAAAAGGGTGGATCAACTTTTAAATTAAATTATTTTATTAATTCTTTTTTCTAACTTGGTTAATTCCACTAAATTGCTTGATTTAGGGTTATTAGTGAAACTTATACTTGGACTAATAATTTAATAGGATTAAGATAAAATAGAATACAGCTATGGTCAATACTAATTAGATAGATTTATCTAGATAATCAATTGTTTCCCATCATCTCGGAGATCACCCAACTGGTGCTACTTGGATTATTACTAATAATCTAGGTTCTACCATGCAAGGATTCATAGAATATTACCTAGATTGAAATTTGTATTATTTTGAAAATTAGGAAGAAAATTATTCTAAGATTTTTAATCAGCTCTCCACCGTTGAAAATAAGGACTCCACTTTTGCTTATCCAATAATGAAAAATTACACCTAAAGTGGCTTCAAAATCAAATTCAAGTTTTAATTTGGCAAATAAATCAACTTCAACCCTAAAGCCTTCATTTGTGTTCTCTTTTAAATGAAGCTCGTTAATTATTAAGATTTTATTTTATTTACAAAAGTCAATCATCTTTATTATACTTTTCTT